>VYZS01017147.1:3162-66185 GCA_013400695.1 Neodrepanis coruscans
GGGGGTCCTCCTTTGCACATAAAGACAGATGAAAAGAAGATCTATTGCATCAAAGATTTGTACTTTTGTAAGAATGTGTTCTCTATTACTGTTTTTAGCCAAAATATTACAGCTCTGCTATCTTCTTTCTGAGATGCTCTTTTCTCACATATATTTCTTGGTCATAATAGGTTAATTACCTAATAGGATTTCTCCCTAGTAAGTAGGGGCTTTATCTCTTTGAGGTCAATGGAAAAAACAAGACATAAAATGTATTTGTTATTAATGTATTTCTTCCAACCCACAAAATTTGAACTCATTTTTTTTTAAAAAAGTGAACAGAGTATTAGCTCTTTATAAAAACGATGAACTTATGCTTCCAATATACAATATCACTTGTGTTTGATCATCAAGTCCTCAAGAAAGCATCTGCAACACTACCTTGTTTTCAAGTGAATGCATTTTGGGCATTAATAGAGTCAGATTTCAAGGATAAAAGAATAAAATCAATAAAAAACATGCAAAGTCTCAGCTTGCTGTAGAGTTGCAAATTTCTAATTTTAGCACATAGATTGTACAAGTGTGTGTACATATACACATGCATATGTCTATGTGCACATATATATACATACATACATTTTTATATACCTATATATATATATATATATATAAACACTTTCTATGAAGGAAAACTTTTTGTGTTGTGGGAGTATCATTTTGCTTGGCATGAGCTGCACTTTTTAAAAATTTTAACACTCTGGAATATCTCTTCTTCTGTCTTGATGTAACATTCTTCCTTTCTTTTTTTTCCCACATAATTCAAACTATGTTCTACAACAAAACTCAGAATGTTACTTTATTGATATCCTTTATGTATGATTTAATGCCTGGTGAAAACACTAGTAAAAATTTTCAGGATTACAAAAGTAGTACATTCAAACATTCAAAACATTCAAAATAAGGATATAATTCTCAACAGCAGATAGTGTTATGAGCCTCTCCAAGTTGAAGATCAAATTTTCTCATCTGGTTAAAACTCTAAAAGCTATCAGAATGTCTCTAACAAGAGCAGATTCTGCTGTGCAACTTCCATGAACCATATTAGCAATTAACATTAGCATATTAAAACCAACATGTAAAATAATAAAAAAGGCTATTTTAAAGGATATTAGGATATTTGATTAAAAAACTCAGCTTAATGTAGAACAACAAATAAGCAAGTGCGTGCTGCTTTCCCATACACTCATCATTTTGTCAGCCCACTTCAGGAAAATCAATCCACGCAGTTTGTCTACAAACCACGTTACATACTAAGTCACACTCCACAGGATTAATGCTTAGGAGGAAAATGAGAAAACACTCATGCATCAAAGAAAACCTGGAGAAAAAGTAATCTGTTGAGAAACGGCAGTGGAACTTTCCCATACGTTTGAATGTTCAATTGCAGCCCTGCCGTGGTGCCATGTAGCAGGTAGAGAGAAGCCAGGCAAGAATTTAATAGTACATCTGTACCTGACGTGTGCAGAGCCTGTTATTAAGGTGAAGGGCAAATATGCATGTTCTTTATAACTCACACCACTACCAAGAAGCAAAGATATGGCCTGCTCACTCTGCAGGTTTAATACACTCGTTACAATGACACAGTATTCCCTAACACTGCCCCAAAATTTTTTATTTAGAAGGCCCTGCCAGTTTCAAGTGTTAGAATCACGGCATAAATTGTACAATGAATCCCAACAATTCCACATCCAAGCTGTTTATAAACACACAAATCATGCCAACTGCTTGTCACATTACTGATAATCTAAGTCTCAGATTCTAAGGAACAACTGTGAAATCAATCACCTTGCATAGAGCAGACAGTAGAAAATCACGTCTAGACCAAGCCCTCCACCAAATGGGGCAGATGCTGCATAGAGCATATCTACATGTCCTGCCTGATGGTAGCTGGAAGGTTACTCTACTTTACACTCACCTGGAGAGGAAAAAGCACAGCTGAGCACTCGTATGACAGAAGAACATCTTGCGGATGCAGCACTGGCCATCCTTGGACCTTGGCTAACCTTTCATCTCTGCAGAGGCCCTCCTATGCTGGAATGATCTTCAATGCTCATTTTAAGC
This sequence comes from Neodrepanis coruscans, assembly GCA_013400695.1. Taxonomy (NCBI): domain Eukaryota; kingdom Metazoa; phylum Chordata; class Aves; order Passeriformes; family Philepittidae; genus Neodrepanis; species Neodrepanis coruscans. The sequence goes on from VYZS01017147.1 coordinate 5,263, forward strand.
CTGTTTTAGGTAAATGGTATAAGATGCACAGAGCGCATACCATAAAGACATTGATCCTTATTAATCCATTTTATGAGGAAGAAACTAGAAAATAAACCTGTGATGTTCATTACATGGTTACTCTTATACGCCACTTACAGAAAATATTTAATAAATCTTCAGGGAATTTGCCTAAATAAGAATTGAGTAAAGAATTACTTATCCAGAAACATACTGCATGTTTAAGTCTGATGTGACAGGGCTCCTGGAACCATGCTATAGCATGCTGTCTTGCAATAGAAATTAATCCATAAAATTCATTACACTTCTGCTGATGAAACAGAGTAACTTCTTCACAGACTTTTTCACAATAAAAAGGCAAAGCTTTGAAATATCTTTTTATGCAATTCTTGAACAGCCTATTAAATTGCTTTTGGACTAAAAACATACTTCCATGACATGGCATTACTAATTTTTGCAATATGGCAAAGTTTTCTTCTGGCTCAAATAGGAACATGATAACAAGTTGTCTTTGCCTTGAACAAAGGTACTACTCATGACATTACAACCTGTCTTACAGCAAAAAGATAGTTACAGGTGATCTGTATCTACCTGGTATTATTATACTCTGCATCTCAGTGGCAGATGATAAATCAGATATCACCTATGAAACACTACCATACATTAAGAGATAACAAACTGGTGAGTCGAGTTGTGGAAGAAGCACCTAATAACACCAAATAGAAATAAAATCATCACCAAATTTCTGAGTAAACAGGTAAATAACTATAAAAATAAGGCTTGTAGGTACTCCGTTGTAACTGATTATATCCTTTTTAGTGTTTTCATAGCCCTCTCAATCTTAGTAACATCAAATTCACGCGCTAATCTGCCAATATATTTCCGACTGTCGAAAACAACTGCAAAATTCCACACTGAGCTCAGCAAGGCCAGGATTTCAATCTCTTTTATCAAGCACCGCAGCAAAAGGAAAAGGTGGGTTTCAGATCTTTACAGTTTTGCATTTGTTAATACACAATAATGAACACGCAGAGTATCGATCCAAAGCCAACACATCTGTACTTCAACTACAATCAAATTCAATACTGCTAATCAATATTGCTTCTCTTATTTTTAAATTGTGTTAGGCTGGAAAATATCCATTTGTGTATATGCAAATGCTTATGTATATATATAAACATATATATTTACCTTATATAGAATAAAATCTGTTATAAAAAAAATCTACATCTTGTCTCCTAGAAACAATATGCTTGAAATAATAATGAGCCAGCTGGAAACACTAATGGTCAGACAACAACTGAATTGACTATTTCATGGTTTCTGCAATTATTAAGCTGATTAACATCAGTTATGATGGATAGTATAAAATGTTTGGTCATATCAACAGTTCAGGTATTTAAATCACCCACACACATATCTCTTGATATTTAAAGTTTTGTGAAAACCATATTAATTTGCCACATTCCATCCACTTCTATAAATAATAGTTTGAAAGACTGGTTTACTGTGAAATAATTAATGCTAAATGGCAAAGCCTCTAAAATCATCCCACCCACTAGCTCCTGGCAGCTGGGAGAGGGGCAGAAGGTGTGCACCGCTGCTAATTCAGAAGGGAACATGTGACACAACCTGACATGTCAATGTGTGAAGAGGTTTTTGTCACTTAGGTAAAAACAAGTGTACTAACTGGTGAAACTGCAAATAGAAAAGATAAAGAAGACTTGGAGGTTATTTTATTTCTACATAATTAAAGGCATAAGGGAGACACAGCTATGGCCATTTTTAAACGCCTGTAAGAGTTTCCCCCTCCTCCTCCCTCTTCCCTTGCTGTTCAGAGCTGTTGAGTAACAGACATTTCAGAGCGAGTACGGGAGAAGTAAACAAATGCATTGCTACTGTAGTTGCAGGGCAAGGAAACATTGATGTCACTGCTGTTATAATCACATTAGTAGCGTGTGTTAATGGTAATGTCATGTTTGATCAACTAGTCAGGTCAAAAACCCTTTGAAACCCAATCTGAACAAAAGCACAAACCAAAATGGCAAGAGAATTGACTTCCAAACAGTTTCCTCCCATATCCAGACCCCTGTTGCAAAGGGGAGTTTTTGGTCATCAATACTCAATGTCAAATCATCCTGAACCACGCAATTACACTTTACACTTGGCTAGGTCCCTGTTTCACCACTTTAAAACTGAACTTGATTTTTCTCTTATTACCCACTGTGTATATGCACCCACATCCTATGGCATCCAAATACGTTCTGCCAGGGGTAACATATGCAGTGAGAGTTTGCTCCTGTTCCCAACGGCTTGTCTATCAAGGACAGAAACAGTTACAGCCCAAGTGTTTGGGCGCATTTCTCTTTGAGTAGGTCTTTTCCACTTTAAACACAATGCGTTGCTGTCTCTCTGCTTCAACACAGAGTATTCAATACAACCAAACAATAAGAGCAAAAATAGACAATAGCAAATTCTCTCAGGTGGAGAAACGGGTGGCCAGGATACATCCCCTCTTGTGTCTCAACATGTTTGGTTCGTACATGTCCATCAACTGTGTACTTTTTAATCAACATTTTCTGACATTTTCGAGCTTCAGTATGTGGTAAATCCTTAACCCTCTTAGGGAGACTAGCACGCAGGAAATGCGGTGTCAGTGAGAGCAGACAAGAACTGCTACCATCCAGAACTTCCCATAAACATTTTTTTTGTCATCTCCCCCACTTTCTTCCATCGACCTGCCCCTGGGAAAGAGACTGAGCCCGCTTCACATCCCCTCCCTGAAACCTGCCTCCTGGCGCTGTCCAGATACCCGACATTTTTCCCTTCATTTCCATAACTTCCCGATTTGCCCCCGAATTGAGGAAGCACTGGCTTTCCCCTATCCCCTGAGCTCACCTTTTCGGTCTGCCTGGCGGCGCAGCCACCGCCTGCATACCAATGTGGGGCCGCAAAGGCAGCGCGGCTGCCGCCCGCCGCCCTCAGGCACCCGCACCCAGCCCCAGCCGCTCCCGCGGGCGCGCTGCCTTTGGTGCGTTGTCACCTCTAAAAATTTAAAGCGGGGGACACAGGGACGGGGGCAAGCACAATTGATCCCAGCCAGCAGGACTGGTCCTGCATGTCCCCAGGGGACACGCATGCCTGAGTGCAGCAGGCACTCAGGCACGCACATCCACTGGTGTGTGTGTGCGCGGCGAGGGGTGCTTGTGCCACATCCATGTGCGTGTGTGCGTGTGACTGAGCGAGTGTGTGAATGTGTGTGTGTGTGTGTGTGTGTGCACATGAGGGGAGCGAGCGGACCGGGAGGGAGACACGGAGACAGCCTCGCCGCACCCGCGCATCCCTCGCGTCGCGGAGAGCAGAGACTCACCGGGTCACCCTGGTCTCTGAAGGTCAAGCTCAGGTTGGTTTCTTGATCGCAGTTGTCCTCCGGTCTCTTTCGGCTCGGCTCTTCGTTCGCTTCTTCCCNGCGCCGGCCGCCGGCAAACTTAGGCGTGGAGGCGGCCCATGAGGGACAGGTGTCAAGCGCCCGGTTGCCCTGCAGGTCACCGACGAAAGCCATCCACGGAGAAGAGAAACTTGCGGGCGGGACGCGGCGGACGCCGCCGCCCCCGGCCCCGAGGGGAGCGGGGGGGGGAGGGGGAGCCGCCAGCAGCGCGGGAAGCCCGACCGCTGCAGACTAGAACCGCGCCGGCCGGCGTGTTCCGCCCAGACGAAGTGTTCCCTCCCTCCCCGCCGCTCGCCCCCACCTCCCTCCTCCTCCTCGTCCTCCTCCACCGCCTCCTGCGGTCCCCCCGCCTCTCGCCGCCACCGCGCCGCGGGGGAGCCCCGCTGCCCGGGTTGTACCGTGGTTGTAGCTGCGGCGGGGTGTTTTGGAGCGGGGTTTCATTTCCCCGTCCAACCCCTGCGCCCGCTCTTGGCATCTCCACTATACTCACTGCCCACCGGAGACCGACCGGGAACGGGGGCCGGCGGCGGAGAGGACGGCTGAGCTTTGACGCCGTTTTCTAAGTGGAAAGGTCACCCTTCCCCACCTCCGATAAAATTAAAGGGCTTCTTTTTGTTTGGTTTTTTTTCGGGCAGGTAGGCATGGGTCACAACCTGCCAGGTTTTCCCCCGTGGCTCTGTGGTGTTTGGCATACGCACCAAAGGCGCCTCGGGACACATAGCGCGGAAAATAGGACAGGAAGATGGAAATCGGATGAAAGACCATCTCTTGCATACTCAACCCCAGCAGCAGCTCCGGTGCAGCTTTCAATTCACCCCTGAGTTCTGTAGTGCCAGAAATGCTCATACAGCCATACATCACGTGCAGACCTGCCTTGGTCCTCGAAGCTTGAAGTGTGTCCAGACACTTGCCTGCCGGACTGAAACACCTGGCCAGGTCCAGGCTTCCTGGCAAGGAACCAGGTGCCCCAAGACCACCCCTGCGCTGGGAGGCAACCAAAGATCCAAGCACCATTCCCTTAGGTCAACCAAGAAGGTGGCCAGCAAGAGCACCCTCAGTGAGACACAGACTGCTCATACGGCAAAAGACAATTCTGGTACAATGCAAGGAGTTATCATATCTCTAGTGGGCACAGAGCCAGGTCTTCACAGAAGGTGCTCACTGGATTTCTGTTCCGGGTGCAGCCATATCAACAATACAGAAACATTGAAGAAAGTCATGGACCCATGTAAGATAGAGCCGAAAGAAACCTTGAGACATCATCCATCAAGAAGGACAAGAGCAACTTTGTTGAGAGGGAGAAGGGAAGATTAAAACTTCAATATATTAAAAAGTGGATAAATGAAGGATAATCAAATTTGAGAGAAACAAGGTAAGATATTGCTATACAGGTGTTCCAGGTGTACACACTCGAGAGGAAAAACTCTTATTAATGCTGAGCATGGAAGTTTAAGACGGAATGGAAAGAAAATATGAAAGAGAAATATTAGGCTCTTAAATAAGGAGAGTTCGGATACAGTGAAATGTCTGAAGGGTATGAGATAATATCCCAAGAGAATGTGTTGCAGGACACATTACTCAACTTTTCAAAAAAGCTCATCTTTTTTGTGCAGGGCGAATAGTCAGTTCTTAAGGAATAACCCACCACACTGCCTCTGTCTCTAACATTTTAGTTCCTCATCCGCAGTATGCAGATGGCTGTATTTCCTTCCTTTTCCTTTTGGTGTGATCACCTTGCCCTGTAAGATTTTCACTGAACAGTTTTTGTCCTTTGAAATAATTACATCTTGTTTGGAGCTGCAATGCCACTGGGGTGCAAGTACCAAATTCATAACATACAGCTTGGACTCCAAACAGCAACTTTGCTCCTTAGTCATTTCAAAGGAGTCCTATATCTTGGAGACAGGTGGCTGAGTGCTTATGTCAGATTCTTTTGAGAGGTATTTTTCCTAATCCTCTTGCTAGCCATTAGTCTTTTCCTTGTAGGACAGCGTCATTCCATGTAGACTAGTTATTCATTAGATTCTCACACTCAAACATTCATGTGTTGTAATCAGCCTTCCTTGGCTTGTCAGATAAAATGATACCAAACCTGGCAGTAGACACAGCAGTAGCAATGGCATGATGCCATTGGCGTAATATACTGAGTGATGGCTGATAACCTCCATACTTGTCAGCATGAGAAACAAAATAGTGCACCATCATTTCTGAGCCCAAAATGCAACTGATTGTGTAACATGTTCTGAATCAGTTTTGAATTATATTTGTTTTATTTGCATGTACTTATGCACAAGGACATCCCTGAATAATTAAAAGTATATAGCCTCTCTATGTTTGATGTTCTGTCACTGGTGGAGCCTGAGCCAACTCAGAAATCACAAGTTAAGCAGCAGATATATTGTCAAAGCTGTCCTTAGTTGAGAAAGCTGATTTTAACAAGGAAGTAAACATAAAAACCATCTTAGTTTTCAGATGTGTTATTAGTAAGCAGTGGGGAAGAAGTGAATCAATCTTTGCCAAGTGAAGAGAGATAACAGTGACATAAAAATCATATTAATTTCCACCTTGTAAACTGGTATTAAATTAATCAGGAATACTAATATATACAGCTTTTAGTTTTTCTCTTTCTCCATTCTTTTTGAAAATGTGCTGCAGCAATTACATATTGCAAGGAAGAACATGCACAAAAGATGGGAGATCTTTTGCACAAGGTAATGCAAGCAGCTTTGAATACCCAAATTGAATCCCACACTAATGTACTGGATGCTTATGTGATGTAGATGGTACGAGGAGACTGAGATATTTCTTGTTAAGTTCACAGGCAACCTTAACCAATATGGAGTTATTCTCACTGTCAGCTCTCCATGTCTCCTGCCAGGGTGTCTATTCAGACCTGCTAGAACCTATTGGAAAGGCAGGGTCAGTTTTATATTCCCAGTCTTGGACAGTCTGTGTCACCCTGGATTCCACTAATGGGGACAAATCCTGCTGACTCATCCCTGGTGTGGGAGGGTATCTGAAGCCATCAGATCCCTGGGTGTGGGCTGCTATGTTTGAGAATGGAACAACCTGTCTGTGGTAGTGAATAAAGCTTGTGCCAACAGAAATTGCTGCTTGGAGAAGTCATAATTCTTAATTTTTTCTCACCATAAATCCAAGATCAACAGCAATGCAAAACCAATGTGTTTCCCTCTTTCAGTGAAGACAAAAGCAAATTGGGAAGAAGACTGATCGGTTCCAGTTGAAATTCCTTTACCAATGAAAACATCCAACCAGCATAATCCCATCCTTTTCTTTAGAGCAGTTGCTTTTGCATATAATTTCAGGGGTGTAAGTGAAAGGCTTGTGATTTTCACTGGTGTTAGCTGGAGATGATTCTGATGCAGATGGTCAAACACAGACTGATCATTTCTAAATATGATCTTTCATTGCATGCCCAGTTTTCAATGGCTTCATGGGAATTTTAAATGCAAGAAAAATATAAGGAGATATTTGCCAGTTTACTAGAATGATTTTGAGACTTACAGAAAAGTTCTTTGGAGAATGAGTGTCAGAAACATGTCTAAGATACCCAGTGAATGCACATGCCAACTGTTCCTGGAATGTGCCTTCACTGAAGAGGATCACACATGTTAGAAACACTAATGGCAATTGCTCAGGTATGGCAGTTTGTCTGACATTGCTGCACAGTTCTCAATGCATAGCCCAGCTCTCAGTCTGTTATCTTAAAATGGATATATTCAGTAGTTTTTGCTGTACAAGTTTTATTACTGACTTCAACAAAACCGGGATTCTACCTAATTACAAGAAAGAACAATTAAATTAGTGAAAATTTGAGTCTAATCTAATAAAAAAGTACTTGACTGTGAGCAGACTCAAAGGAAAATATATTGTTTAAGTACTGATGATGTTTTTCGGAGCCTTCCATCTCTGTAGCATCTTTCAAATCACTTCCAAGCCAGAAGTGATGGAATGACTGCCTGGCAGCTGCCTCTGTAGCTTTAGTGATTTTTCTGAGTGGATGTGTGTCTGTATCATAAAAACACTGATGCAAGTGGCAGTAAATAGATTGGACAAATACATAGATTACATATCAGGCCTCAAGTACTGCTTTTTGAGCCAAAGTGTGCTGTTGCTGAGACAGTATCTGTTCTGTGGATTAGAGAAGAGTTATCAATCCTCTCATGTTTGATGATGATGGATATAACATAAAGGCCTGGGTAGATATGAATGCACAGCATAAAGAGAAATCAAACAAGCACAACAGATCTCCCTCTCGAAAGAGGGAGCCAGAAAACAAGACCTGAGTTATCAGTAATGCTAATTAGTGGACCTCCCTTTGGTTAGCTATTTGGATGAGCCAAAGGCATAAGAAAAATCATAGAAGTTCATAATCCATGTGCATTATTCGGAAGATGCAACTTAATATAAGGGGGTCTAAGACTTTAGAGTTTGGAGAAATTCACAGCAAGGAGAGGTATCAATAATGGTCATTTATGGGGAGAAAAAAAAGCACTTATTAGCCACAGCAAAGAACAGATTAACTGAGTCCTTGGCACAACACAGCTCTGAAAAAAAAATGTGCTTTATAGAATACTCGAGTAGAAATGCAAGAAGGAGACAGGAATTACATATTGTCAGGCTGCATCATGTCAGTAATACCCTCTTGGGGTACTGGAGTTCCACTTTCCAGGTTAGAGTGTTTGGGAAAAGAAAGGCAAGAAAAAGCAACTAAAGTGACTCAAGGCTATAAGAATGGATCTTTATCAAATCAAAGCCTCAAACTGGGACAGAAAATCAGATAGTTCTACATTCCCAGGCTCTGTTGACGCTACTAATACAAGCCCTCCTACCTTTTCGGGGGACGTAACAGTAGAGGATGGACAATTCTGTTTGCCTTTGAGTTCACTTAGAGGCCCCTCAGGCCTCTTTCAGGGCATCTGACTTATGGCACAGGCAATTACATTTGGGGTGGTCTTTGTGCTGTTCCCTCAGACACTTATGCTGGAGCTGTCCTTGTGCTGCTCCTGATTCAAACCTGACACCTCATCCCAGAAAAAGAGGAAAGATGGATTGTGTGACGATGCAGGAACTGACATGGCCTTGCCATAGGGACCATGTTTGCTGTATCCCCAGGCTGAATTTCTTCCTGTACCTAGCTAAGGCTGTGGTTGATGCCAGCTGGATTTATTCTTGATGTCATTGTCTGCCAGAATGGCTTGGGGTTTCTAAGAGACTGGGAGAGTGGTTGTGCAGTGGGGTTGAGACTCAGGAAAACTTAGTCCTACCTTTGCCTGTGGTACTGCTCCTCTGGCCAAGTTTGGGTGATTTACTTAATTCTTCTGTCCAGGAGGAGTAAAAAGTGGATTGCATCGTTGTATTGTTCTGAATGTAACTTTGCTAAATACTGGATGTTCTTGAATTTCATCCTTTTACAGATATCAGTCCCCTGTTATTGGATCTTAGGGAGAGAAACATGTGATTTGATAGATAACGCTTCCCTGATGAGAAAAGTCAAGCTGTTTAGAGAATGAAGGTACTTTCAAAATTGTCACTTGCACAAGCCCCAGCTGTACATTTGTTCTTCAATTTTATCAACAGGAATTTGAAAACCTGGAATAAGCTCAGCAAGTGAGTTAAGGAAAAGGAGGGGTAAAGGTGATATCTCTGACCTAATTGTCCATGAACACTTTTTGATGCATGTCTTTTGGATCAGAGGACAGAAGACAGCTTAAATTAGGCACATATCCATCCTAAGAGGTAGCTAATGTGGCTCAGCTATGTTTCCATCAGATTTCAAAAGAGAAATATGATGAAATTTTAATGCCATCTCCTTCCTACTTGGTACAATGGTAGAGAAGTCTATAAATACTTTTCTGGTTGACTCTTTTCAGAAATGCTTACCAGTCTTTTCTCATTTAGTGCAGGGGGAGAGAAGTAAATCAATTAATTAGACTTTTTCTTCCATTCCACTTATCCTATACACTCCTTTCCAGAACTCTTGGGTTATGGTTTTTTTCTTTGCACTGAAATATAGATTGTCCTTTCATACCACACATTTGGAATGAAAAATGTCTACTGAAAACCAAACCCTAGGTAAACTATTTAGAAAATATTTAGGAATTGCCCATATCATACCGAAGAGTTTATTGGAAGACCTGCGGGATAAGCTTTCTGGTCTCACAAGCATCTCTAGAGAACCCCTTTTGAGTTAAAGATGTGGATACTGGACATCAAAGCAGAATCCATTCAACTTGAAATTATTTTCTCTAGCCAGTGACCACACAGCTGGACTTCAGGACTAATTGCTCTGCTCACCCAACCACGAGGTAAATAGTTTTGCTGTGATGGAGATTGGCTCAAACAATCAAGCTGTCATTTAAAGAGCAGAAAGATGTCCTGAAAAAAAATGATGTGAAAAAGGTCAATATGTCTAACAGAAGGCTGTTGTGGGTCTATTTAAAAGGTGAAGGACCATGTATTATGCAGGGGGTGAACTAGTTTTGTCTTCCATCTATCTCTTGCTAATAGAAAAGAGAGGTTAGACATGGTCACTCCTAAGTTACCCTTTAATTGCGTTTATATTTTGTTCTATAGATTTCTTCTTTTTGCAGGAATCTGAAAAAGTGTTTGTGTTTGACTTGCTCCTCTGTTTCAGTGTCATAAAATGTCAAACTGGCCAGTTAAGAGAAATGGATCCCAAGCTTGCTCAAGGAGCAGCTTAATACCTCTGGTTTGTTGGGTGCTGGCAATATATTGTACTTTATGCTATGTGTAGTAGAGTGTTGTTGATGTCCCCTTATCAGGGCCCCCGCTGTTTTGAGTATTTTGCTAAGAGAGAGCAAAAGGCAGTCTGCGTTGGGATGGAGGAAAGCTGAAATGTGTGTGCAACAAATGAGGTATTGGGGAAAGTAGGTCAGGGCTGGTCATGACAGAACCACTAGTTTAAACAAATGTGCAGGATTACCAAGTTTTGACCAGATCAGTCCTGAGTGAAACATGTAACTCGCCTGGGAAGCTTTATCACGGCTACTCAAGATCCTCACAAAGCACCTGTGTTTACTAGCAGATGTGCAGCCATTGACAGGATGAGGTCTTAATGAAGCTTAGGAGAAAGACACTTCTAAATAGGAAACTGAATTTATTCAGAGCAAATGAAAGTTTAGTTTTAAGAAGTGTAATGAATTCAGATAATTCAATTTATTCCCACATAATTACTAGCAGAAATTTCTAACATCCAATAGCCTTTTGTGTGACTGGGGGGAAATATTTTATGATGGTCTACAGAGTCCTTTCAGATTCAAGTTTGATCCAAGTATAGCACTCAGAATACCTGGTCTGTCTTTAAGGATTTTGTTATTATTCCTCTTCACTGCTATAAGCTGTGCTGTGCTGCAGTAGGGATGTGTTTTCTGAAGATATTCAAGAAGAAACCATATTGGGATACATAGCACCATTACTGAGCACTTTTCCAAAAGCATAGTCAAAGAGGTCAAGAGAAGTGGATTTATATTCTCTTCAAAGCACCATGCCTGAACATCAGCTGAAGAAAAGAGAGTTGTTCAGTACCATCAGTAACAGATCAGGATTTTGGCTGTGTGAATGCTATTTTCTTATCAAGATCACACTGTTTTCCTCCCGAGCTCAGAGCATGTGCACTGGCTGTCTTCCCAGGCTCTCCCCTTCAAAGGGGTGTCTCAATTCTGGGTGCATGGATCAAATGCAAGCTGAGGAGATACATCCAGAAGGTTTGCATGCCTGCAGCCTTCTAAGAAGTAGCATCCTGCTATGCCTCACCAGCATTTTGTGAAAGAAGCATGGGTTGCTGCACAGCAGATCTTATTATCCAGATTTTGACAAAGCTAGTCACAATAGCTTGACACTTTTAATTGAACTTTATGGAAATCTCAGTAGTTAAGATTGACTTTCTGTATTGTAACCACACTTTATTTCAGGGAAATACTAAATCATGGATAAGAGAACATACTTGCTCACTCAAGGGCCTGGACATTGTAAATCTGGAGGGGAATTAAGGGGGCATATAGTAGATAGTTGAGAATTTTCTGGTAGAAAAAATTCCAGGGAAAAATACTCATCTCCTAAAAACAAGCTCTTGATGAAAAAATTGATATTTAGAAAGAGCTTTCTGCTTTACAGAGGGAAAATGGGCTTGTTGTTTCTATTGTGCCTAGCCAGATGAATCTTACCAGCTGTTTCTCTGCCTACAGGACTTCATCAGCGGATTGCTGTGCAGCACCAAGTGCTTTAGCTCTCCACTGTCTTGATGCTTCTGCTTGCTTCTCTACAGTATGTAGGCAAATGGGGTGAGAATGTCATAACCTACATTCACTCTCTTGAAGTTTAAATCAGACCTGTGCTTATGTTTTTGTGTAATGTCACCTTACCTTTAAGTGTAGTTCAATGAGCAGAGCTGGGATGCATCAGAATTGGGTTCAGTTTTCTCCTTTGCCCTTGGCTCACCAGATAACGCTAAAGAAGGCACATAGTCTGAAGACATGAAATAGAGATAATAATAACTCCCTCCATTAGAGTTTAGGGTCTCAGAATAAGTATAGTAGAGGCCTTATATGACCGAGGATGGAGCATATCAAACCACAGATTTGTATTGTCATCAGAAAGAGGAACAGATTCACAGAGGAGAGCTTGAAAACTGCCTACCCATGCTGTAGCTGTTAAGGCTATCCTGAAGGCAGGTGAGGGAAAGCTAAAAATAAGATGTGCTCCTGATGCTTTGGCTTCTTATGCCTTCTGCATCTGAAACAGCTTGTGGAAGCTACAGCTGCAGCCACTGGAACCAGTGCCCTTTGCACAGTATGACCAGAACAATCCTGCTCCATAGTGTCAGCATCAAGAAGGAAAAGTCAGATCTGACCTGTGACACCTCTGTGATGTCGGCAGCAGGTGCCTGTGGAAAAACTTAAAGCTTAAAAGATATTCCTGGTCACAAAACATTCCTCTGAGGAATTGTACAGAGAAGAATATGGAAGTGAGGGAGAAAGCTTCAGTGTTGGGGAAAGACACCTTTCTTGCATTGCATTGTGTGTACTAGTAGGAGATTTCTTTTACATTGGTGAAGCAAATCTAGAGTGTGTGTAAAATTAAAGCCTGGCAAATAATAAGGCCAACTGATTTCAACACAAAAATAATGCTAATTCTCATGTCTCACAAGCACTGAATATTATTTATTTTAGTGCAATGTGATAAATTATGTTTACTTTGGTACAACAGAGTACAGGTTCTAAAAAATCTGAATATGGAACAGACTTTCACAGTGTTCAAGTGTATGCAGAAGAGATTTTTGCAAAATAATCTGAAACTGGATATGATATTCAAACATAAAATACAAATCGCCTTCCTGCATCGTACCTCAGTAGTCATTAAATGATCATATTTTTGTATCAAGGATAAATTTCAGAAATAGGCTAAGCCTTACTGAAGTGATCAGTTGCAAAAGTGTCATGTTTGCCTTCACAAAAGAGAAAACTAGTAAGGTTTAATCAAAATTGGTTAAGTCGATAATTTCTCTTAACTAAGGTATAAAGTCTAACAGGGAACAGTTCAAACTCTTTCCTTCCATATATCTACTGATTTCTGTTAATAGTCTATATAACATTGTTTTCCTTTTTTCAGTTTTGCCAAGTACAGAATTTATTTGGCAAAAATATTGACATTTCTGAGTTACTGCCCATAACAAACAATTGGTATAAGAGCCAATAGCCATGTATCCAGCATTCTATCTTTTCTTCGTACAGTAGTTTACACAGGTTTATCTTCACTCTTTCCCTTGTGTAGGAATTGAGAGAGCTACACTAAAACTTTCTAAGAACGTATATATTAATACAAGATCAAAACAAGAGTAAAAACTAGAATGGGAAAGCAGCAGAAAATCAGTTTGCAAACATCTTGCCATTTCCGTTTCATTGATGCCTTTGTGTCTGCATGGCCAATTTTTCAGCTGAATCCTGTACCATTAATGTCAGTGCATTTTTATCATTAATGATCAAGCACTTGCTGGAATTTTCTGATTTTTATGTACTGCTCTTAAATTCTTTATCTGCTCTGCTTCTGTGTTCTGTAACTATTTCGCTGCTGGTCTGGTTATTTATGTTAAGATCAGTGATGCAGCACTCAGCTACCTCTGAAGTTTGCAGCTTGATCTTGGTCATATGTGAAGCTAATGAAAACCTAGTTGTAGAGGCAGGTTGCCGAGCAATAGCAGTTTTGAAAGCATGTAATAAGCTTTCTAGTTGGATACAAATGAATTCTATCAAGAAGAAAGAGCTCTCAACAGGGAAAAATACCTGCATAGTACAGTACTAATAATTCCTAAGGGAGCCTGCTGGGTTGTTTTTTTTGATTTATTTCTTCTTGTCTGAGAGCTCCACCTAATGGAATCAAAAGGAAGGTACCTTTCAGATTTTCCATTAAAATTCCTCTTTATTTCCACCCTAGTGTTTGTGTGTTGCTGGACCAGAGACACTTAGTGAACAGGAATTTTGTAGTACATTATCTTCTTTTTTAGCAACGGAGGGTTTGAACATCCTGTGATTTCTGTAAAGGCAAGTTTAATATAGATAAGCTAAATGTCTCCCAATTTTGCACTGGCTTAGCTGCAAGATCTATTATTTTGCACAGTCAGAGCTTCTTACATGTGCATTCCACTACTGCATATCACTGCAGCACTTTGAATGGGTACAAAATAAACAATTTCCAAGATCTAGGTCCAAATCTTCAGCGAGAATAAATGAGACTGTAGGACTACCTATATTCACACAAACTGAGGAAAGAGTGGTATTGTTACTGCTCTAAGGACATTGGTGGCAAAGCATTCCCAATGATGAAATTTCCACCATCAGTATTGCCCCTGCAAACATTCATGAATAAATGTTCAAATAATGAATGTGTCCCTCCACCTCATCTACATGGAAGCCACATATAATGATAAATAAAGCTTGCCTTTTATATTACATTGATTCCAGATTTTCAGTTTTTTACTTTTGCTGAAATAGGATTTTCAAGCTTTTCTTTGCAATAAGGCACAGTAGAAATTCCCCCTTTTTGCAGCGAAAGCTGAGATCCTCACAGTAACCAAGATGCTTTAGTATCCAAGACCTGAGAGACGATGTAGAACACCATTAAACTTGCAGCCTATGAAAAACAAGACAGTTGTGTGTAATATTTTTAGTATCATAATCCCATTACTGATAAGGTGTTATTTTGCCTCAGCAAAGAGAGTTAAGTCAAATGGAAGATTAACAGGGCCAAAAAGAAAAGCAAAGCAATGTGACTCTTTGAAAATGCAACAAGGATGCTGTTTGTTATGAAATATGACTTCCCGATACCTGGAAGAGTAAGAACATTATACTTTTCAAAGTCTGAATATAAGCCAAAAGATGCTGCACTAGGAAGATTACTGTGGGTGCTGACAGGTGTCTAAGGAAATAGAGAAAAAAAGCCATCATCAGGCAGGCAGTTTTCTCCTGGTGTAGAGAGAGAAGCTGAGTCAGATGCTCTGTATTCAAGGTTGTAATGAAGGGCTGGAGGTCAGGTAATGGGAAATATATCTAGACACTTCCAATGTTTTAAATACCATATCAGTATGCCAGGACTTATACAATACTAGTATTGTATTCATATTGCAAATAGTGTATTATAAGCCATGGTAAACTGCCTCTATTCAACAAGAAAAGAAGCGCTCCAATAAAATCCCTGCATGGCTTGCTAGAAAAAATAAGGAAGTCACACTATTGCAAATTTCAATGAATGAATGAAATTACTTGATTCTACGGATGTATGAGAGGGAATGGACCATGGAAAATGCTAGGCTCACTGTGTAAAGATGACGGGGCTAAAATTACAGGAAACTGGGAAATTGTATTCAAATTCTAACAAAAGTTACAACAGTACAGAAGTTATAAGTTGAAATGCAATTGTTACTTCCTAGATGGAATGCTGAAATATTCTGTGATTTAAGAGTGAAGCAAGAGAATTTTTACAGCCATCAGTATGTATGACTAGAGTCATTCAAACTCCATTAAAAATGTAAAGAAATACTAAAAAAATTAAAAATGGGGTGAAGTTAGAAAAGACTCCATCATAACTTCTGGGGTCAGTTGATGGGTTGAACCTGTCTTCTTCTCCATGGGGAAGATATTGGGTAAGAATCTTACTCTATGTGTGCTGAATAATTATCTTAAGGTAGCTTTCATTGATAATTACAGCTTGTCTGTATATTGCTTTAAATTTGGGTTTACAGTCAGTTGCGATCAACCACGATCTTCAAACCTTAACCTGTCACAATTTTCTATAATCAGTGGGTTTATTAATGAAGTGTGTTATTCTGTAAACTGTTTAGTGTGTGTCCTTCAAGGATGCTAGTAGTAATATTGGATAAAAGTGGGAAGATCCAGGAGGGGCTCCCTCTTTCTAAATTTTAATAAAGGATTCATCTCTGATACATTACACACACATAATTAACAAGGTTGGAAAAGACTGTAGAGATCATCAAGTCCAACCTATTACCTAACTTATCAACCTACCCAGCACCATCCTATCACCTGTCTACATGTGTCTCTGAACAAGTTAGTTAAATGGCCTTCCAATACAGCAGGTGGATCAGTGGAGTCCCCTTAATGGGGCGCTGACAGACTGGTCAAGGAGAAGGGTCTTGGCTTTCCTGAGGTGTTGACAGACCAAACAAACACAAAAGGTTTGAGGAATCCCCCCTTTCACATACTTGCCCTAGAGAATGTATTCTACTGCCACCGCTGAAGTCAGAATATTGTTTGGAGGGATCACTGGGGTGATCCAACAAGAATGTTTATTATATCTCTGTTAAATCTAGGGGTTTGTGTGTGTGGATAAGTGCAGAAATAAGGCTTTGTTCTGAAGGGTTTCCTCATGTGTCTCTCTAAATTTGTACTGTTCTGGGAAACTCAGAACTGACACATATGGCCATGCTTAAACTTCTAATGTGATGAAGAAAAAACATGAGGATGTGAGTCTCTCAGAGCACCACTGCTTATGATTACTTATTCCCTCAGGCTGGAGCTAAGAGTGACTGCTCCTGAAAAGCTGTGAGGAAGCAAAAGGCTACAAGAACTACAAGCTTTCTTCTTGGTAAGGAGGCATAGCTAATTCCTAGAAGTAAGTAAGCTGACACCTACATCTAGCAATAGAGAAATTTTAAGCAATCGTGCACAAAAAGTCTATATAACATCTCATGTTTTGGTTGTGATACATCCTGATTTGTCGAGTGGACACTCAACAGCAATACTACAAAAAATAATATTTCATTCAACAGAGTTTCCTAGATAAAATGAAAACTAAAACATGCTGTGGGAAATGCAATGCTTTTTTAAGTAGAACTTTCACTGTATTAATTCAGCTACAACTCATTTTGGACTATGATTTTCTTATTTTGAGATTATTTTATTCAGTATATAGAGCAACAATGACTGAGGTTCACCTCATTAATTTTATGGGTCTGCAGTATTGTGACTGTGTCTGAAGCACATCTGAACTCCTTTTGCAATTAATGGAGGGAAATAGGCACTTTCTGGCATTGGTTTCAGAAAGCAATGAGATAACAGAATGAGATCACAGAATCACAGAATATTCCAAGTTGGAAGTGACCCACAATGATTAATAAGTCCAACTGTTAGCCCTGCACATCCCCTAGAGTCACGACATGCCTGAGAGTATTGCCCAAATAATTCTTGAATTCTGTCAGGCTTGGTGCTGTGACCACTTCCCTGGGGAGCTCTGGGTGAAGAACCTCTTTCTAATATCCAGCCTAGACCTCCCCTGACACAATTTCAGGACATTCCCTCGGGTCCTGTCACTGGACACCACAGAAAAGAGATCAGTGTCTACCCCTCCTCCTCATCTCATGAGGAACTTATAGATTGTGATGAGGTCTCCCCTCAGTCTCCTCTTTTCCAGGCTGAAGAGACCAAGTGACCGCAGCTGCTCCTCATGCAGCTTCCCCTCAAGGCCTTTCACCTTCTTTGCTGCCTTCCTTTGGATGCTCTGTAATAGCTTAATATATTTCTTATATTGCAGTGACCAAATCTGCATACAGCACCAAGCCTACCAATGTTTGGACAATACTCTCAGGCACGTTGTGACTCTAATCATTACTTAAGGAAGTGTGATATCAACTGAGTTGTAAACATTAGACTCATTTTTTCATCTTCACATAAATTGTTCATGCACTGTTGATTGACATGAAAATTAGTTTAGTGCTACTGCTGCCCCTAAAACATCATCTGTGCTTCTAAGTAAAATATTCAGAGGATTTGTCGTGGTTTTACCACTAGGAAGCGTGGTACTGACAAGAGAGGTCCGAGAGAAGCCACACAAACCCAAAAAGAAAACACACAAATAACAAGGTTTATTTCACACACGCAGAAAACCGACAATAAAGCACAAAGACAGACAAATTAAGCTCTCCCAGACCCCGCGTCTGGATGGGAAAGCTCTAGGATAGCGCCGGTTTTCCTGTCGGGGCTCCTGAAGAGACGCTGGAATAATTAGAGAAGGACCGCGACCTCAGCTCTCCCAGGTCCTGTGGCCGACCAGGAGGACTCTAGGGTAGCGCCGAGCCTCTGCCTGGCTCCTGAAAAGGCACTNAAAGAAAAAAAACAAAAAACCAAAAAAACGCTTTTAGCTTCAGCCCATAACAGGATTATTCTCTGGCAGGGGCCACATGATGTTTACCACCTGCGCTTATTGACCTTGCAGACACTGACAGCAGAGTGATTACTTGCACCCAATGTATTTGGACGTATCAATGGCCAGTGCTGACCTCTGGATCATGCCAGCAAATTCTTTGGTCACCTGATCAGTCTAAGACCATGAACTGGATCATTTAAAACATTTAACAACCTAAGTGATGCCTTGAAACATTCCTGAGGTGTGTTTAATGTGAACAGCCCACACTTGTGACCTTGATGTACAGCCCAGTGTGACTGTCACCCAAGTGCACTACTAAAGGGTCGGGCAGTAAAGCAATGCTTGGCAGTAAAGAATCATGGGGAAAATAAAACTGTATAGAAAATATGCAATTCACCCTGAAAGTGACTGGTATTATTTTGACTGTGACAATTTTAATCTTGGTATTCTGTTCATGAATTATCATGACTTTAAAATTTATGAAGTTTGAACTTTTATAAATAAGTGACACTTCAAACTGAACCATAAATCGTGAACATTTCTTTTGACTTGATCAAAATCAGTATATAAAATCAAGATACAAAATCTTTACTCTTTTAAAAACTAAAAAGTCTATAAAAGTCTTGTAATAAAATTCATAAGCATTTGGGTACGACAAACTGTGAACTGATAGATTGTTCTCTTAATTATTTATGGAAAAGGTGAGTGTTTGGTTTTGTGTATCTGCTCAGATGCATATTTTTCACGTAAACTTAGAATTGGAAGAATTTTTGGATTAAACTGATTAAACATAGCATTACTGCAACACACTTCTGTTAAATAATTTATTTTTTTCTAAGTCAATATCTTGCAGGCTGATTTTTTTTATTTATTTAAGACAAATATTTTAAGATAAATATATCATAAATATAATACATCATAAATACATATAAATACATAAATACATCATAAATATAGCTGATATTTTTATTTATTTACTAACTGTGCCAAAGACAAAAATTGTCTGCTCTAAGAAGTTAAATTATTTCCCTGACTAAAGTCCATAGACAATAGTGTTAGTTTGAAATATGCAGACATGTCGGCAAGATCTATGCACCACCCCTCTTTAGGTGCACACTGTTTTAACATCTCTAGGGAGAGCTCCAAAAGATTTTGTATGTGAAAGCTAGGGGAAGATAGTTCTGCATACTATCCCATGAGGAATGAAGAGATGGGTTTGGAGCTATATGCTGTCTCTAACTGCCAAATTGGACTTAGAATATATTTCAGAAGGTAATTTTATGAGCTTTGCTAAGTGTGTATGAAAGAATTCAAAGGAGGAAAATACAAACAAATCACAGTCAAAAATAAATCAGTTTGGATAAAACTGAGGCTTCTCCTACTTCCTGCCAAATTAAAAGTTGAAAAGAATACTGCTGCCTGGTCAAACGATAGATCTTTCATTTAGATAGTTTCTGTGACTTTTATGGGGGTGATAAATATATTTTTATTAAATATATATATAAAATTCAAAGTCAGCAATTTAAGGTCCTATATTGCATGCATATTGGTATGAACTGGAACACTGAAGTTGTTGAGTGAATCAGGTGATTTGTCCTTGTGGGAAATTATTAAAATGCATAAGGTCTAACATTCTTTCCATGATGCAGTGCAGATTACTTTGAAGTTTCTTAATTTCAGACCCACTCCCATGTATATCTTTGCCAGAAGGAAATCCATTCTTTGAAATTAACCTCCGTGATTCCCGAAAGTGATGGTTCTTTTCCTGCCAGTGTACCACATTATGAAATACCACTGAAGATCTCATTTTACTACCATTACCTTCAGAAGCATGTCTCCCACTGACTTTAGTTATAGCAAGGTGAGGTGTTTCTACAGAATACAGTATTCTCCCATGAAAGCAAGATCTGTGCTGACTTCAATGGAAAATTTTCCTGCTAATGGAGCATGGGATTGAGCCCAGTAAAATGATTGTGTTTTTTGCCTTAATGAAAATGGAAATGATAGAATTGCTCTTCTTAGCTCATCTTTTGTAAACAATTTGATACGTTGCAATGATATTTACTTTGGGAATATCATTTACTAAGCCAGAAATTGTGAAATGTAAATATTAGAGCCTAACAGTCTGATTTAGTTTGAATGTATGACAGCAATTGCCTAAGGTCTTCCAACCTCCTGGACACACAAGGAGTATTCTTAATTAGATGTAATCTTTAAAATAAAAGAAATAAGTTTGTCTAGTTTTGAAGGGATATAGTTTTGTAGCTAGATGATTATTTGATATTTATACCAGCATTTGAGTCATTCTTAGCTTGGGGATATGATCATGGATTCATATTCTGTAGTTTGTGCTTGATAGTTACTTGTTAATATTTTATGATTATTAATAGATCAATAAGAGATGCAGCACTGTGCAATAGTTGTATGGTGTTTTTAGAAGAGGTGTCTGAATAGACACAATGCGAGTACTTCTTGTTCCTGCCTGAACATTAAAGAGAACAGCAGAAATTTTGAGGCGGGGGGAGGTGGGTGGAGATAAACACTGAGAATGGATCAGCTGTGCATGCTATCTGATCCTCTACTACAGAAGCCTGCTAGGAGAGAATTTCGTAGGGAAACTAATGAGATTTCCCTAGTGGCTTTAATAGATTTAGAGAAAAGGCAGCTTTGTCTGAGTCTGTCATCATGTGTCTCCCTATTCCCAGAAGCTGCTGGAGGCAGAACTTTTGACCTGATGGTCAGTCATACACAGGATCTCAAGTCATAGAGAGAAGGGAGAGCTCTAGAATCCAGCTCCCCACTTTGGGCCCTTACCTGAGTGGCATATTCCCCAGCAGCAACAAAGCCCCTTCCCCTTGCAGGTGGACACTTCAGGGTGGAGCAGCTCCTGCAGCAGTGTCCCACTCTTTGGAAAAGAAAGTCCCCCTGGCTGCAGCAGCTTCACTGCATAGAGCAGCTGCTGCACATGGTGGTGGTGTTTCAGTTCTGCAGAAGACTTTTGTCTTAACCAAACTATTTTTGCAGTCTATGCACTAGGCTGAAACAGAAGATTTTTTTTTTTTGCTGCACTAGATGGCAACTGCCAATGTGGAGAAGGGTTTGTGTTTCTGCGACTGTGTTTCAGGGTCACAGGTTTTCAGCTTCAGCCCAGCTGGGCATTCTAGTTTTAATGCGAAAGCACTTAGATTCAATTAGGTCAAACTATAGGAAATCATTAAGAGCTCAAAGATCTCGAAATGAGATCTAGCTGAAGGGTAAAATGTACATTTTCACATATCAGGCACAGCATCTACCAGGGGAAATCTGGCAGGGCCATTCCTGCTGCCTGCTAGTAACTCCCTTCTGACAGGAGGAAAAGAAGTTTAGTTGGCTTTAGGCATTATATAAGATCAAAAATAGGGTTAGAATGAAATTACAATTATAAAGTGCTAATTGAATCATGGGCACAGTTACTGCTGAAGTTAATTAGAAAGGGACAGGGATCCCTGTGTACCAGTCCCTCATTCAGGATGGGATGTGCCCCAGTTCAGATTCTTTACATCACTTCATTTCCACTCAAAGCAGCTACTAAGCAGCTACTGGCAGATGGAGAGGTGTTTGGCTAATACAATTTCCCATCTTGGTATTTTAACATAGAATACTTCAAGGAGATGACGGTTTTTCAACTTGCAGTATTCTTCTATGGTAGATTGTTCAATTTAAAACACTGATTTACTGCAA
Source organism: Neodrepanis coruscans (assembly GCA_013400695.1). Taxonomy (NCBI): domain Eukaryota; kingdom Metazoa; phylum Chordata; class Aves; order Passeriformes; family Philepittidae; genus Neodrepanis; species Neodrepanis coruscans. The sequence goes on from VYZS01017147.1 coordinate 27,128, forward strand.
TTTAGTGCCAAGTGAATAAGAACTGTCCTGCAATTGTACATAGGCATGTCAAAGCTTGAATGCTTTCTTGACAAAAGAGACACAAAACAAAAAACTTATTGGCCAGGTAAAAATTAAAGAATTAAACAAATTAAACAATCTTTTTCGGCTGTACCCAGTACAGAGAATTAAGCTTCCCTTCTTTATTTTATACTCTGAGTAGGTATTAATTCTGTTCCATATAGTGTAATATACTTTGGACAACAAAACAAAAGGCACTGCAAAACTCAATGTTACCTTTCCAAAGCTTTTTATACTTTTATTCCTCTTATAATACAGATACTGTAAAAGATTATCATATGCTATTATGGATTATTTATTAATTTTTTTAAAAGGTAGGGAATGGCTGTGTTTTTATTGCACTTTTGGGCTATTTTATTATTCCTTTACATTTGTCATTTTTAGCGTGGAGTAGAGCAGACAAAGCCACTTACTAAATAACAACACCTCTCTCTCCTAAAAGCAGGAAATGGAGGAAGGAGAGCTTGCATTAGAGAGCTGGATGCTGAAGGAAAAAAATCACATCATAACTTCACCCACTGTTACTCAGTTTGAAATAAAAGTCAAATGCTTTACAATTTCTGGGCTTCAGTAATGTGTATTACTGAAGTGTTATGTGTATTTAAGTATGAATAGAACTGAATTATGTGTTATGTATCATTGCCTGAGAATGAGACCTATAAAAATCAATGGATATTAATGCTGACTTGAAAAGGGGCAAAAGTGGGAAGAATTTCACCCATGGGCACAATTAACTCTTAGAATTTTCCAGTTCAGTAATGTGAAAAATGTTAGAGCAGAAGCACGCTACGTAGTTATTAACTGTTTACCCTATTTCTACCAATTAATTTGCTTCCAGGTCTCAGAGCTCCATGTCTTTTTTTTTTAGTGTCTAGCTAAAATTGTAATTGATTTTCATCTCCCATTTTAGAAATCATGCTTACAAAAATAAGGAACTTACTGTTATTCTCTTATTGAAATTGTGTGAATAGAGATTGTTTGTAAAAGCACCTCTAGGAATTCAAGAGAGAGATGACCAAATGACAGAATTACATATATATATATATATATATTTGCCAGCTCAATTTTTATTGCCATTGGTATTTGTAAATATCTAATATTTATGAACTGTTAAATCAATGTTGTAAAGAAAAAACACTGTGCAGCTCAATTTAAAATGAGAACAACTTCTATCACTGGCTCATTTAACATAGCACCAGTCTATTGCAGCTCTTCCCAGGAAAAGAACTGAATGTAATGATACAACCGACATCAGAGACAAAAGCAGAATGAAGTTTTTTAGATATGTTTTTTTAGGAAATAGAGGAGTCAAGCCATAGATTGCGCTGTGACTAGATTAGGAGCTCTATAGAGTTTGAAGATTGTTCCTAACCAAAGAAGTTAGGAAACCTATATGCTAAATCTATACAGCAAGGCTATTAGACTTAAATAGACCTTTTCATGGAATGCCTTTTAAGACAAGCATGTGTAAGATACAGTTATTTGACCATATTAGGCCAAAAAGAGGTGAAAAGGGAACAGATAAGATAGGTAAGAAAGGGATGGTGTAAGGAAAAATTGCTGCTTACTGTAGGAGAGGGGAACTTCATCTGCATATGGCTTCATGCCTGAAGACTGAAGAGCTGGTCCTAAGTGCAGAGGCCCTTCTGAGTGTTTCTTACAAGAATTTTAGAACTCATTCTAAAAGAACAAAAATAAAGGAAATTTTCTTTAGCAAGTTTATTTTAGGAAATTAAATAGTGATAAAATTCAAGCATCATCAAAGTATCTCATCATAATTAGCTGCCTCAAGACCTCCAGAATTTATTTCCTTGCCAATAACAATTTCCAGAAAGATAGGAGAAAAAACAGACTTCTCTAGGCTGACTCAAACAATGCTAAGTAAAGGAAATGTTAGGCAGAATTGTAATTATGAACTTGATCACATTACTCCAAATATATATTGATTAAAAATATATAAAGTTAGAACAGGAGATCAAAACAGGAACAAAATAGAACAAAAAAATAGGTAAGTACAGTTGCTAATATCCTTTTATGTTAGTAAGAGATAAAAATTTTTTTTGTCTTATCAGAGAAACAAACAAATAAAAATAATTGTCTTCATTGATTTAATCACCACATTTACAAGTTAGGATTTTAAAGCTTATAATTTTTATCACAGGCTGGACAAGGGATTGTTGATTTTCTGAACCTAGTTCCTTTGTGTCCTGTTGTATTCCCTTGCCAATTTCTTTTCCTATCGTCTTAAAGACAGCCTCTGTACTCCATGAAGTGTGCTCAGTAGCTGTAGCAAGATCCTGGCACATTATTTTACAGGTGAAGCATTTTCCAGTTTGATTTTTATGAAGAGACAAAACTTTCAGCCTTTGATGAGGTTTCTATTGAATTTCTCTAGATGGCACTCTAGAGATGGCACACCACATCAGTAACTCTTCCGCTTCAACCTTTTGTGTTTTGCTAGCCAAATATTCCAAACTCATTGTAAAACAAGGATGAAAATAAAATTATCTTCTTCAGCAGCAATAAGAGATAAAGACAAGGGGGGAAAATAGTATTCACAGTGCTTTGCACATCGAATGGGTTTGGAAAGTTTTGCTTCTAAGGTCATCATCACATGATGCCTGATCACTCTTTTTTTTTTTTCTTTGTTATTTACAGATGATCCCTTCCGAATACTATCTTGTTGCTGGCATAACCGTATGTACTGCTGAGCTTTGTTTTTTTGGCAGCAATCTCACAAGCTGGAAGGAAAGCAACTAACAGAAGTTTTCTGCCACTATTGTATGTTTTCTTTTCCTTGGAAAGATAATATTAACAGACAGGTATACTTGATTTCTTGTTTCTGACACTTTACCAGCCCCAGGAGGGTTTTGCCCCAGTGGTGAGGGTGCTAGATTTCTGTGAATCCCCTCTTCTTTATTTTTCTATCATCCTCTGAATGCCTAGCTTGCAATTGTCATGCCAGACCAGCATACTTTCAGCCTAAAGGATTAAATGAAGATGTGTAGTTTTCTGTTTAGCCTGAATTTTGAGTGTAAGCTAGACGATTATGTGTGGGACTGCAAGTACATCCTCATGCCCACTTGGCTGCATCCCCTGGTGCCCAAGGAGATATCCTAAGTACACTGGCTGTTGGAGGATAAATGGGGTTGCAGAGTTGAGATGCTGGCACAGCCAAAACCCTGCTGCCCCTCAAACTCTTGCCTAGAAAAGTGTATTCTATGAAATAATTTCATAGCTCATAAAATGCAGCTTGCTCATGATTAAAGGTATGGAGCCAGACGCAGCATGTAAAATTTTTAGGTTTATTTTCATTAGCACATTCTGTAAAAATGTAAAAATGGTTAAGTCCAGTGGCTGCTCTGTCTTTCATTCAGCATAAGACAGAGCCATTGAAAAGGAAGGAAATACAGCCTGCTATTTTTAGAATACAGTCGTTTCACCCTGACTGGATACCAGGTACCCACTAAAGCCGCTCTCTCACTTACCTCTGCAACTGGGCAGAGGAGAGAAAATATAGCAAAGGGTTCATGGTTTGAGATGAAGACCAGGAGAGATCACTTAACATCTTAAAAACACCTTCCTCCCACCCCCTCCATCCCCCTCAGTGGCACAAGGAGATGGGGAGTGGGGTTTACAGTCTGTTGCTGTTTCTGCTGCTTCTCAGAGAGAGGAGTCCTTCCCCTGCTTCCTGTGGGATCCCTCCCATGGGAAGTTCTTCATGAACTTCTTGAGTATGAATTATGCTCCAACATGGGCCTCCCACAGGGTCACAGACTCCTTCCTGCATCCACCTGCTCTAGCCTTTGTCTCCTCCACAGGCTGCAGGTGAATCTCTGCACTCCCATCTTCCTCCACAGGCTGCAGGGGCACAGTCGCTCCACCATGGTCTTCACCCCAAGCTGCAGGGGATCCTCAGCTCCAGTGCCTGGAGCACCTGCTTCTCCTTCTCCACTGACCTTGGTGTCTGCATTGTGGGTCACATGTTCTCTGCTCTTTCCTGTCTCCCGTCTTCGTCTGCCCACTAACTTTTTTTCTTCCTTCTTAAATATGTTCTCGCAGAAGGCATTACTGTCACTCCTGATTGGCTCAGCCTTGGCCAGCGGTGGGTCCATCCTGGAGGCGGCTGGCAGTTGCTCTGCAGGACATGGGGGAAGCTTCCAGCAGCTTCTCAAAAAAGGCACTGCTGTAGCCCCCTGTTTGCAAATAACTTTCAACCAATGGCATGCTCTGAACTAGAAAGAAACACAACCGAACTGAAAGCAACAACATGGAATCATTAAGGTTGGAAGACCCCTTTAAGATCATCAAGTCCAGCCATCAAGCCACTATCACTGTAACCCCTAAACCACATCACCCAGTGCCAAATCCAGATGCCTCTTAAACACCTCCAGCAATGGTGACTCCACCATCCTCCTGGGCGACCTATTCCAATGTTTGACCGCTCAAACAGGGGAAAAAAAAAATCTAACATCTAATATGAATTTCCCATGTCTCAGCTTGAGGCTATTTCTTCTGGTCCTCTCACTGCAGGTGCGGTAGAAGAGACCAGTCCCCACCTCACTACAACTGCTGTTCAGGTAGTTGTAGAGAGCAAAGAGGTCCCCTCCTGAGCCTCCTTTTCTTGAAACTAAACAAACTCAGCCATTCTTGGTAAGACATGTTCTCTAGTCCTTTCATGAGCCATCTCAATGTCCTTTTTAAAGTGAGGGGCCCAAAACTAAATGCAATACTTGAGGTGTGGCCTCACCAATGCTGAGTACAGGGGGATGATCATGTCCTTAGTCCTGCTCGTTACACTATTCTTGATACAAAACACAATTTGTATGAGTGACAATTGTAAATAAAGGTGCTAGAAACAAATCACTTTATGAAAGGGTGAAAGATGTAAGAAAAATTGATTTTTTTGAAGGCTGTCAACACAATTTTACCAAAATCATAAAAAAAACCAGTCTTGAGACCTGAGCAGACTCTCTAGGATTCCAAAAAGCTGACCTTTGTGTCTAAGACTGGGTTCATGACAGCAAGGTGCCTCACTCCTGGCCCTCTGACCAGAAGTCCTCATTGCCCAGAGGACTGTAACCTGTCATGAGCGATCCTGGGATGGATTTTTCATAGTTGTTTGCATCCAACAATGACAAGTCTTTCTAATTTCTTAAAGAATTGTGAAGTATCTTTTAAACACTTTTTCGCTTGCACCTACTGACACTGGGAACCACTAGAAAGCATACAAGGCTTTTGTCAAAATGAGAAAGGAAGATGAGAAAAGACAACAGAGTTAAAGGTACACATAGTTACAGAAGCAAGGCCCTTGAAGGCAAAGAAATGGAAAAACCACACACACCAACAATACTGTAATTCTAAAATCCCTCCCAGATATAAAGGTTTGCCCTTAGCTATTTCAGTCAGTAAACAAGTTGTCAAGATCAAACATCTGAAAGCAAAGACTAGTACAGTGATATGTTTAAAGAATTGAAATATGCTCAAATAATGGATGTTTCAGCTTGTGTATTGCACTTGATCAGCATATTTTTCTTTTTTATCACTTGTGGAAAACCTGACTGCTGTCTCTTGAGAGGGAAATAATTTCGAGTGTGTCTAGAAGAGTTGTGAACTAAGATAAATAGCTATCATAAAAGTGATAGAGCCTGAGACAGCATGACACATACGAGTTAGGGAGCTTCATGATTGCAGTCTGATTGTTAGTTTGGAGACTTTTTCTACCTGTGCTAGCATAAGAACAAATTTCTGTAAATATGTGGTAGAAAGGATGCAATTTGTTTTTCTTATAATATATATTTTATGCTACAGTGGAGCAGACTGAGTCACTGAAGTATTAATGCACTGCTACAGTGCTTTTTTAAAAAAGTATTTCTATGGAATCTGAAGTTTTGTATGCCTGTACTTATTTTATCATCAAAATTTGTAAGTGAATATTAACACCCTGCTTCTTTCAAACTGAAGATGAAAACAAAGAGCTAATATAAGGTGCTTTTAAAAAAATCAGACTGCAGAGGATTCAGGCAGGACATTCCAAAACGGTGGAAAGATTTCCCTGAGTTCTTCTGCATCTCAGTTGCTTCTTGGTCAAATGTTACAATGCATGTGTTAAATGTTGGTTCAGTTTCCTTTGGTTTTCTTCAGACTGCATCATATAGAAAGTTAGAGAAAGGATCAATAACTGTTTTTTTTTTCTTCTCAGGTTTCTAGCATATGTCAAATGCACCATTTCTGATAGAAAGCACTTTTTTATTTTCTTTTCTTTTTCCTTTGGCCCGCACTTCTTTGCTTTCCTGGCATGTGCTCAAAGGCTGGGACTGCCCTTCTCCTTCATTTGCTGGATCTGTTGCTGATTTCATCAAACATCTGCAGATTTTCCATGCCTCAGTTTCTCCATGTGAAACACTGTATTGAGATAACAGTAGCTGCAAAGTAAGAAAACATGAAGATGCAGGAAGTTTGAAGAGTTGGCAGAGTTGTATTTCTAGAAATTTTATTTCAATGCATTATTAAAAAAATTGCCACTCTTCCAGCTCATTGGTAGCCCAAAGGTATATTCTGAAGAAGGGATGTATTTTTCATATGGAATATAAACTGTTAGTCCAGGGAGGAAGGTATCATAGTGTATCCCTAACAAAGTCAAAGAAGGAAGGGAGAAAGAAAGCACTGCTGATCCAACACTTAGAGTATTAAGTTATATTGTTTGTACTGGCCTAGATGTATTTTCTTCCTTCCACTCTAACTAGAACCATTTTTTATAATTCCCTATTTCTCCAGTCGGAAGCCTGTGTGGTTTGTAAGACTGGAAAAGATAACTTTGTAAGAACTGTGAGTCTTTGGCATGAAATCAATTATAGTTTGGAAAGCAGACACTGAGCTATGGAGGAAGTGGGTTTTCTGCTGGGTTTGTGATTTAGTTTTTGGTTTGGTTTGGTTTTGTTGTTACAAGTTTTTTGTTTTGTTGGTTTTGTTTTTATTGTTGGGGTGTTTGTGTTGTGGGGTTTTTTTTAATTTAATCTCTAATTCATAGAGCTGGATCAGAGCAGCTACCACTCAAAAATCTCCCTGAAAAGATGAACAGGACTGTATACACTCTTTTGCATGTTGGTATCAGTTTCCCCTGCTAAGTTTCTACTTTGCAATTTCATCATAAAATTCCACACTGAGTTAAATTTTGACATGATTTGATGAGCCAGGAAGTAATGAAAAGTAAGATTCAACAACTTCATAACAGGGAACTAATGCTGCTGCTTGAAAAAACGGGAAAAAGGAAAAAAAGGAGATATTATCAGGAAAAGACATTTGCTATTCTTCATTTCTTCATAGATCTATTCCTTGTAACTGCAGTTATCCAAAGAGATCACTCTATTGTTATTATTGTTATAGTTAATGAGTTGCTTCTATTATTTTCTTACAGTCTAGTTAAAAACTTGTGAAGCTGTTAATACCAGCTCCTACCTGGAACCAAGTTTTGCTTATAAACAAGTTAAATGATAATCCCAAATTCAAAGGCTGGATACAGAAGAATTTGTATATTTGTAAATTGAGCCCATCCATAATAAATGTGAGTGGAGCAGATCTTTTTCCCCAACCAACAAAGGCATTCACTTCTCTTAAATTCAATCTCGCTACATCTCTGCTACAGCTGGATAATATTAAAAAAAGCTCTTAGAAAAAAATCCAACAATTTTTCCTTGGGAATATACTTTCATTATACTGATTGCACAGCACCCTGTGTATCCTTTTGCTCTTTACTTGTTCTCCTTGGAGTTAGGCTTAGTGTTAAAGTGACATATCAGCCAGCTTGGCAGCTAGTCGTCCCTTATTACAGGTTCTGCTTAGCATCTGAGAGACTGTATTAAGCATTGGCTTTGTGATAGATGCTAGAAAAGCTACCATTTTTGTATTCATGAAACAACAAATTATCTTGTCCTGGATTTCTTGTATAACAAGATCTTGCTGTATGAAATCCTAACTTGTTTCCTCCGTCCATCACTCTTCCAAAGTCTCACTCAAAGGCCACTAAAGTTAAAGACTTGTTAACAGCTGTTCCCTTCCTATGACCTTCTTCTCATGGCTGTTGAATGAAATAATTTCCTCTAAGAGAAAAGCAAATGAATCATGATTATTTTTCAGTGCATCATCACTCTACATACAAGCCATCAGTATTTATTGTGTAGGCCCTAAAATCACCAGTGATGACAAGTGCAAAGACAATGAAATCATCACTAGATTTTGAGGTTCATTTACCTCTTTAGTACAAGGAAAAGTAGAGGTGTTACAGTAGAGGCTGTAAGTAGAGGTATTCTTCATTTTATGCATAAGACATTTTATGCAATTGTAGCTGAAGTACAGCAGTACTGCTGTTCTAACACTTACGTATATAGGAATACAAGGTAACAAGCGAGTATTTCTGCACACCCACTTCTGAAGAAAGAGTGCGTGAAAACCACAACTAGTGGTTTTCATCAGTCTTAAATACTCGAACTCTGCCAGTTGTCACAATCTAATCTGTACATGGTAAAGTTATGTGACTCTCTACAATTGCTGGTTGCTTCCCGCCCCCCACCTCCCCAGCAGAATTTCTGTTATATTCAACATTACTTCTCAACCAGAGATCCATCAGTCTTTGATTGACTGACCTAACAAGGAGATCAGTTACAAGCCATTGTAACTGATCCATTGTATGCCAATGGCTCTCATATGAGGGTGACTTTGCTTGAGACAGGATGTTGTGCTATAATCAACTCTCCTCCCTTTGCTACACCAGAGATCTGAACTGCTGGTGGGTCAGCTCCTACGCAGCTGCCATTTGCAGCATGAATTTTTCTGGTTTTTAACCAAGATCTGTCACAGTTTTTAAGCCTTTAAAAGACAGGTTCAATACACCCAAGGTATCTGATGAGAGAAAAGGAAACGAGTGGCACACTAATTTTCTCTCAGGATCCTGCTTCCAATTTGTTTCTTCCAGTTGGATGGAAACAAGATGAAACTTTGGAAGACTCAAATGGTATTTACTAGAAAAGCAGGCCAGGAGCATTGGCCAGAGGAGCGTGACAGGAGGTGCTCTGAAACAGGGAGATGAAGAAAAGGAACTTAGTTTTCTTTCTCTTTTCTGTGAGGATTCAAGAACCTTCCTCAAGATTTACATCTATTCGACTAGTTATCCTTAGCAGGAAAAGTGAAGAGCCCACTCCAGGAACTAGGTTGCACACTCCAGCTTCCTGGCAGTGCATAATGGAAAGTGATCTGAGTGAAGGTATCTGTCAATACATAGGTGAGCTTTCTTCATTAAAGCCAGAAAGTGCAATCTGTTTTTTCTACTGCCCTGCTGTAATGGTTTAACCCTAGTCACTAAAAAAGTACCACACAGCTACTTGCTCAGTCCCCCCACCCTGGTGGGATGGGACGAAGAATCAGGAAAAGCTGAAATCCGTAAGTTTAAATAAGAACAGTTTAAGAATTGAAGTAAAATACAATTAATAATAATCATCAACATAGGAGTAATAATGAAAAAGAGAAAGAGAGACAGAAAGGAGGGAATAAAACCCAAGAAAAACAAGTGATGTACAATACAGTTGCTCAACACCTGCTGACCGATGCCTAGCCTATCCCCAAGCAGTGATTAGCCCCTCTTGGCCAACTGCCCCAGTTTATATATTGATCTTCTATAGTATGGAATATCCCTTTGGCCAGCTTGGGTCAGCTGTCCTGGCCATGCTCTCTCCTTGCTTCTTCTGCACCTGCACACTGGCAGAGTACAGGAGACTGAAAAGTCTTTGAATTAGGGTAAGCACTACTGAGTAAGAACTAAAGCAAAAAAAATCCAAAAGACAGCACTGTAACAGCTAGTAGGAAGAAAATTAATTTTATCACAGCCAAAGCAAGGACACCTGCTCTTGTGATTTGAAGTATCTTGGCACCTCAAGAAACACTGTGAAACTGTCTTTTAATTCCACTTGGCAAATCACAAATTTTGTTGTAAAATTTGTCTATTAAAATTGATGGTTTCTTTTTTAGCGAGTGTTTATTGATTATAATTTTTTATTTCCTCCTCCTCATTCAACTCTGACTTTCAGTCAATATCCATTTTCTAGCAGCTAATCAACTTTTATTTCTTAAGTTTAGATTTTATTAATTGTTTTAATGTGGTTATTTTCAAGAAAAAAAGAATGTAAACAAATATTTATAATACAAAACCAAACACTCCAAATCCAAATTAATCTCAGCAATCCTGATCACCATGAAATATTAATTGCTTGGTGGCCATTAGTCTCATTTTCATCTGAACTATGCACTTCTGCCCCATGTGCTTTTACTCAACCTATAGGCCTCTTGAGGTTATGTAGCTCTACAGCACAGTTACAGATGGGAGAGTTGCAAGCACCAGTGCAAAGAGAACTTACTCAGTGGTACAGTAGTCCTGTAACAGTCCTACAGAGAAAATAAGAATATTTGCAGATCGCTCACACCTCTCTCTTCTCAATATTGTGGAGTTAAGCATTAGAGCATTGTGAATCTGCAGGGGTTCTGTTTGAAAAAAGTGAAGCCTGAAAAAAATACACAGAAAATCAGGTTTTAAGAGAGAAAGCTGTTAGAAGAAGATATACTTCTCTAAACAAAGCCCAAGATAAGATGCCCTGTATCTGCAAATAAATAGTAGTAGGAAATAACCTACCAGAAGTAAATCCGTTCCTGGTTAAAAACTTCTTCTAAGTCATCTTGTAAAGTCAGATCATGTTTAATAAGGCGTAAAAAGCTATTTTCAAGGTCAATACCATCTTCTTGAATAGGATCTACTAAGAGCCTTGATGGATGTCTGTGGAGAGTTGGCAATATGATGTGAGATGAAGGAATTCATAGTATCTACATGGAAATTTTTAAAACCATGTCATCTTCCATAGAAAGAACATGGTATGTTTGTAGAAAAGTCAGAGGAGCAAACCTCCACATGAATTATCCCTACTGATGCCTGCGGTCAAAATCAAGCCTGTCAGGGAATCTTTGAAAAAAACCTCCAACCAACCAGTGAATTTTCAGGCTCTACCTGTTCATTTAATTCTGAGAAGACAACCCCTTTGGATCCTTTGTAAACCCTGAATGTATCATACCTGTGATCATATTCACACAAGTAGCCTCCTGTCTCAAGGATCTTTATGAAGTACTTATATTAGTAAGAAGAGATGTTGTTTTAAGAAAACAAGCAACTTCAGGGTGTGGTACATGAAAACAAGGGGGGGAAAATGACAGCTATGACAAACAGATGAGAATGAATCACTGGAAGTTATGCAGTGGAAATGCAGATGGTATAAGAAAGAATTTGAAGCTACCAGAAGAGGGGAGCAAAGAATGCTTATCAACATTTTAAGATTTCAAAGTAATTCATCAACATTTCTCTCACCTCTAGTGTTTTTGATGCAATCAAACCATGCCAAGAACAAGTGGGGTGTCCTACTCCTTAAAAAGTCATGATGATAGTTGAGATCGGCTGTGGTTTCTTCCTGGAATGGTTGCTAGTTTTCATCCCTGAGCTGAGCAAAGCCTGAGAAGATTCTTGGTCATAAGGTACATTATCTTCACAGTGCAGGTCATTAATTCATAACCACTACTCTGCTCAAGGGCTGGATGTTAGTTCTACTCCCTGCTACTTCATGTAGAGTCTGGAACAGATGTGATATGCTGTTTACGTAATTCAAAAATCTCTGCATATTTTTTTTTGTCCTAAATTTAAGCTCTTGGACTCATGGTAAAGAGAGGACCTATAGGTCTTTTTCTGAATTACAGTTCTTCATTGTCATGGTTTCAGAGAAAGCATTGAAAATAGGGACCATGAATGCCAACTACAGAATCTGGTAAGATGAAATACATGATTCTAAGCCATTACTGTAGTTTTTTTGATAATCCCAAACTTATTTGATGATCAGAATGAGGCTTATCCTGAGCAGACTGCTCTGGCTGGCCTTGCTTCAGCAGGTGGTTGGACTAGATGATTTCAAGTGATGCCTTCTGACCTCAATGATTCTGTGATTCTGTGTTTGCAATGTCAGACACTTAATTATAATTGTAAAGCGTTTGATGTTATAAACAGTAAAGACACATATTGTTTTCTGTTGCCACGTGTCAGTCATTTCCCAAATGTTTGTCCCTGAGTGTGAGTGTAAAGACACAAATTTGCCCTCACATACAAACACACAAACAGATAGTTCTTGCTCTTATCTAGTCTGTATGGGTAATGACCTGGATATGATAAAGGGCACAACTGGAATTTCTTTTAAATACATGAGTCAGAACAATAATGTGAGCCAATGTGAAGATGACTTTTCATTAATTGTGTTAAGCCTGTGACAAAAGTGAAAAGTATGAAACTGTCGGTGTCATAATTCTCTCAAAAGCATTTCATTATGCACCTTTGATATTTCTACCCAGGAGATAGTGAAATCTGAGAAGCCTTCATATGCAGCCCACCATCTCCCACTTCCACAGTGATCATGCTTGGCTGTGGCTCTGTGAGACTCAGAAGTCTCTTAGGACACTGGCACATACTTTAACTCACCACCTTCCCAAGCAGCCATGTGTCAACATGTCTTGAGTAAATTACCTCTAGAGCCTGAGCATTGTGAACCTATAACACAGTAAGAGACCAGGTGAATTAATTGAATTTTGTGCTTTGTGGAAAAGATAAATCATAGAGTACAACTTGAGTTTAAGGTAAGCAATCATACCTTGCCACTTTTCAAAATATGTCTTTCATAGTGTCTATTAAGTTGCATAAGCTACTGGCTTCAGAGCTCTAACAAAAATGTAAACAGTGGTCTAACATGTACCACTAGTTTTAGGGCAACGCTCTCTAGCATTTTCTTTCTGCTCAGAGCACTATATTACTAAGAGAGTAGGCAACTTGCCTTTTAATTATCAGATTTCATTTATTTTACCAGGAACTCTCACATTATTTTTTTTAAAGATAAAAGCATGGAGAATCGTTTTGAATGCAAATACCTCTATGAAGCACACATAAGATCGTAATATACTTGTGGAGAACAGTAGAAATCTTATTCATAGACAATTAAAACTAAACTTTTCTTTCAATAAAACCTGCTACAGTATATTCAATATACTGACTGCCCAACGAAGAAATCCTGCAGGAGAGAGGACACTAGGTCCAGTTACCAAAACTTGGAGTTCAGGGTCCATATGTGTAATGGTTTGGGTTAAAACCACAGAGGAAGACAAAGAAAAAAATAACTCTTTCTCCTATGCCTACATCCTGGCTGGGAGGAGTAGCCAGGTTACCAAGGTTTTTTTTCCCATCAGCCCGGGAGACCCAGAAGGAATGCTGGGAAAGGGGGGCTGGANTCATACCAAAAGCCAACACTTTTGAGAGAATATAATACATTAATTGGAGCTGTTTTCACCCTCTTTTTATGGAAATCTTAAGCTATTATAAAACTTGTCCAGGAGGTAGGTGCTTCCTATTTATAAAACAGCTGTGTTGAGGGCACAATAATGAATCATTGCTCTGCCAGAACCACAAGCCTCAGGAATGAATGGCTTGCAGGGAGTGGGGGAGCAATAGTCACAAATCTGTGCAGACCATTTTGCACTTGCTGATCATCTTTAATGAATGTACTTTACCCCTTCTCTGCTTCAAAACCAAGGACATTATTTCAAAGTCTCAAATTGCACTAAATAATACACAGAAGGAAAGGTGAATTTGAGTAAAATGTCAGCATCTATCAGTATTTTCACTAACACTCCTCTTTATCTGAAAAGCTGCTCAAACTGTTTCACAAAGCTGCTTGCATCAATAATTACTTATTTCCTTGCTATGTAAACTTAAATGCTTATTGAAGTTGGCCATAAACCCCCATATGTCTATGGCTAAAGGAAATAATCCTCGGTTTATGGGCTGAGTGTTTGCAAATGAATGCATACTGAGACACCAAGACTAACATTTCCCTGATGTATTATGCTGTGCATTGCAGTGCTTCAACACTGAAATTATACAAAACCCACTTAGCTGGTACCTCAGTAGCAAGTCTGTGGCTAGAAATGCTGCTTCTATGAGCCTTCCAACAAGCTTTTCATATTTAGCATCTGGAACAGCATCAACTACATCTGACTCTTCGAAAAGAACTCCAGTAATGTGAATGCAGTAATCTCTTTGAAATCTGAAGTAATCTCTCTATCAAATATTAGGTTGCTCTATCAAACACATTCAATACATCTATTTGGAAAGTTTTACACAAAGATATCTTCCTAATATGCCACTCATCATAGCAGAAGTGTTCACATGTTATCATTTTACTGAAGAACAGAACAGTTATTTTAGCTGCAAGGATCACCTTGTTGCTCCAAACTGCCTAAACATTTTTTGTGTGTCCTTTTTTCTTGGGAAAATAAAGAAGCATAAATAACAACATTAAACCAAACAACAATACTTTTTCAATTCTATTAGTCAAGTATTAACAATGCATTTGTAGTAAATATCTATGGGATGCTTTCTCTTGTGTCCCGGAAAGACGTTATAATTGTTGATAAAAGCCAGGCTGTCACTGCCCTTCTTGGTCACCTGGGCACATTGCTGACTCATATTCAGCCAGCTGTCAGCAAACATCCTCAGGTTCTTTTCCACCAGGCTGCTTGCTAACCACTCTTCCCCAAGCCTGTAGCACTGCATGGGATTGTTGTGATCCAAGGGCAGGACCCATCACTTTTCCTTTTGAAACTCATATTATAGGCTTTGACACATTGATCCAGCCTGTCCAGTTCCCTATGCAGAGCCTTTTGACCCTGGAGCAGATCAACACTCCAGCTCAACTTGCTGTCATCTGTAAACTGACTGAGGGTGCACTCATTCACATTGTTCAGATCATCAGTAAAGATATTAAACAGGTCTGGCCCAAGTACTGAGCCACTGGGAACACCACTAGTGACCAGCTGCCAACTGGATGTAACTCAATTCACCACCTCTCTCTGGGCCCAGACATCCACCCAGTTTTTCACCCAGAGAACACTGCCCCCATCCAAGACAAGAGCAGCCAGTTTCTCCAGAATGTTGTGAGAAATTATGTCAAAGGCTTTACTTTAGGCCGGGGAGACACAGCCTTTCACTCATTCACTAAGTGGGTCATGCTGTCATAGAAGGAGATCAGGTTGGTCAAGCAAGATCTGTCTTTTTTAAACCTACACTGGCTGGCTGGCCCCAATCCTTGGTTGTCCTGCATCTGCCCGTAATGGCACTTAAGATGATCTGCTCCATGCTGCTTCCCCAGCACTGAGGTCAGGCTGACAATTCTGTAGTTCTCTGGATCCTCCTTTTGACTTTTTTAATCTGCTTTCTTCCTTACCTAGTTAACAACTGACATCCATGTTATTTTCTCTAGAATGAATTTTCTGCAGAGAAATTAAGTCTAGAAGAAGGTGGCTACATTCTAATTGTAAAAACTGCTTTTTCAGGGCAGGAAGGAAACAGGATGATCTCCAGACGACTGAGTGAGTCACAGTATGCTAATGAAACACAGATGAGCAAACTTTTTTATAATTCTCTGTAGTTATTCTCTTAGCTTTTTCCTTAATTACATTAACATGAGGTGAAAAGAGCAACAGGATGTTTGGCTTAGATTTTCCCTGATTTGTACAACTGCAACAGACAAAATTTCAGGATTTCAGAGTTTAGGACCAGATAAGGCCAGAGATTTAAATAAACCCATGTTTAGGACTACATTTCCTTGAATCCCATTTACAAAATATTATGTTGAAAAGGGAGCTAGAAAATCTTGGACTTGGTGCTGCTAGTACTGAAAATCTATTAAAAGCCTGTCACTGTGGCTTTAAAATATATTTTTAGTACTGTGTTTCACTAGTCTCAACAATATCAACCCACCAGAAAGCTATGCATGCATGAAATAGCTGAAGGCCCAGCATAAGGTTTAGATATTATGATTTCGCATGAGCTGAAAGGATCTAACCAGTTAAACTGCAGTGGAAATGGGTTGCTATTGCCTAAGCTTGCCTCTTTTTGGCTTGCAAATGCTACCAAGAACCTAGGCTGTTACTTAATATCCTACTATCTAAGAGCAGCTATTTTGTGTTCTTCACAGTGTGCTGCACGCTCCTTCCAGAAACACAAAACTAGCTTAGCTCCAGTTTGAGAGAAGAAAGGCTGTATAATAAAATCAAGAGTCCATTGGGCAACAGATCCCCTTACTTTGGTTGAAAGTCCACAGCTGGACACAGAAGTTTAATATTTTCTTCTAAACCCATTATAGAAGATGGGGAAAAAAGACAACCAACCCAAACCTAAAAATAAACAAACAAACAAACAAACAAAAAAACAACCAAAAAAACCAATCCCAAAATCAACCAAAAACACAACAAACTCAAACCCTACCTATGATTTGTCCACATTATCAGGTGGTGATAAATGCATTTTGTTATCTGGATGATGTCTGGGAACAATGAAAATAGAAAGTGTCTGGACTAAAGCTGTGCTGGTGTTCAGTTCTCTTCAGGGATGATCTATTGCAGCAGGGCTAGAGACTTAAATAGTCAAGATGCTTTACAAACCATAGGTACTGTAGAAGCTAGAGCTTTGCCATACAGAGAAAGAAATAGTACCTGCACCTTGGCAAGATTTTCTGGGCTAGGCTTATTTATTTGTACTTCACTGAGTCTGATCTTAAATGGATGGCCCGTGACTTCCAGTTATCTAGTCCTTTTTAGCTTTTGTGAATCAATAAATCATAACCCATTAAAAGTTTAGCAGCTTTTCTCACTGCTGATGTCAGAATCCAGTCAATGGGTGTAGTACTCTGGCTTTCTGCTAGCCAAAAGGCTCTCAAAGACCTAACTGATACAAATTTAAAGCCCATAGTTTAATAATGGAGCAAATTTTAATCCAAGGGGATAATAAAATAAACTGTAGTACTTGGTATGGTACCATTCAGCAGACATTTAGTCAGTACCAGCTAAGACTCAGTGGATAGTCTCTGAGGTTTTGCTCTGAAGTTTTCTACAAAATCCAGAACCTGCAGAAAGCCTATGGGAAGTTAGGTCCTCCATGCTGTTGAGAGAACATATACTCCAAAGCTGCTCTATTGCTGAGTGAAGCTCTCTGGAGGAAAGAAGAAAGTTCAGCCTTTGTTCAGCCAGAAAGTTCAGACCTTCTCCACAGATGGAGGGCTGTATACTACCCTGTGCAGCTGCATCTGATCTAAGCAGGAAGCTGGGATCTGCCAGGGCATGAGGCAGGAGTGCAGAAAATACCGATGACTAACACTTGCCACTCACACCCCTGCACTACTTCCAGTTTGACTTAGAAGAAACTGCCCTTTTCTGTTATTTTGTCTTGCCATATCCTCACTCACTTTCAGAAGATAATCTTTCTGACATGTTGATTTTTGTTATTTAGCATTTGATCTTTTGACAAAAGTTAGCATTTGGTCCTGAGAAGGCATTTTTAGGACAGCTGAAGTTCTGAATTAGCAACCACTGATGAGGCGGTTATATCACACAAAAGCCTTTTTGTGTCATGACCAATTTTAGATCCTCCCTATTTCTTATACAGATTCCAGCCTTGTTCCCTCATAAGCGGAGAATTAAATTCCATGCCTGCATTTCTTTCTGGCTTTTCCTCTGGGACACAAGCTTATTCAAAACAATCAGACGAGATCAGGAGACAACCAAAAGATATCATCAATAGTACATGCTACCTACCCTGCAGGATCCCTTTGCATTTCTCTACATGACTGTCCCTGGCATCAAAAGACTGCAGGAACCAAACTTCTTCCTGTAACTGCACATTCAATCAAGGGTCCTCTTTTTTTCTCCCTTTCCCCAGAAAAGTGTCCTGCTAGGCAAACTCTAGAATGCACTCTGCTGCTAACAGTGAAATTTTAGCTTTTTGTGTTTTTCTGTATATTCTGGCTTTGGTAGGAGAAATCTCATGTATGTCAGGTGAGTGAATATCTCTAGAAATCTGTTATCTACAGTGGCCCTGACTAACACCTGCTGAGGAATATTTCTCTTCAGAAGTGCGGCAGGTGTTGTTACAAAATTTTATGTATGTAGCCTCATACATGCAAGCACCTGATAATGGTAAGACAAATTTCAGAGAAGGTAGAGAGAAAGTACTATTGCCTGGCCCTATTTATAGGTTTGTTATTCTCTGGATGAAACTAATGTACATACAGATGTCCTGTTCCCAGGAAACCATACTCATTATGAAACACAATTCAAATATGAATAAATAACCTATTTTATTGTATCCAATTTGGGGGAAAATAAGGCTACAAAGAGAAAATAAAAGCCAAACAAATACATAGATCCTACTTAAACAAAGACCTCACTTCTAGTTTAATTCTGATGAGGCAGCTTTCTTGCAGCTTCTGCTGCTCTGAGTAAGTCAGGCATACATCACTCTTCACTGACAGAGTACTGCTTTCAGAAGTAAAAATAAACTTGCTTTGATTGCAGCTCACTACTCACATGCTTCTTTCAATGTTTTATGAAATCAACATCAGGTGTGTCAAAGGACACTCCTTATGGCTGCTTCTGCAATTACAAAGCAAGTCTCCCAGATACTACTTTTTTCTTAGTTGGGTGGATGCTTTACATAATGAACATGCCTTCAATTTTTGAGCATCTGTGACTATTTACCTCAAAGTACAGATACATTCCACAGCAGGACCATAGAATCTTTTGATTCCTAGTAACCTTGATTATGGGATCTCCTGAAAAATCCTGCAACTATCTCCTATGCTTAATTTTCCATGAGAGATGTGTATCTCTGTCTTCATCCGACTCAGTACTGAGATGGTGCAAAGTGGTACATCTGAAGCCAACATGGGAATCACTCCCAGCCTCCTCTGGTAGAAACACATCTTGTGGGACTGTTGATGGAATTTTTTCATCTGTTTGAACACAAACTTCTAAAAGTACACTAATTTTAAGGAGTTTCTCCCATTACTTACCAAAAGTGCTGTCGTGGTTTTACCACAAAAACAGCGATTCTAACAAGAGATGTCTGAGAGAAGTCACACACACACCCAAAAAGAAAGAAAACACACAAATATCACACACACACAGAAAACCCAACAATAAAGTGCAAAAAACAGACAAATTAAGCTTCCCAGGGCCTGTGTTGGGGTGAGAACACTCTGAAATAGTGCTGGTCTCTGTTGGGGGCTCCGGAAGAGACACCGGGATAATTGGAGAAGGCCCGCGANAGCCCATGCGGGCAGGGGGTCCCTCCCCACCCGGCTGTTGGACCCCGCACAGTAGGAAAAAAAAGACCAGTTTTACTTTCATTTTCACCCCACGACAAGTGCATATTTTCATGACAATTCAGCTATCTTTCTGTTATGCTTATCTACCCCCCTGCTTTCCTAAAGACACACAGCAAGAGTAGCAATATATAGTCTTATAATTTGAACTTGAGAAATTAATACTGCTTTTTCCAGCAACACTGGAAGAAAATCCCTTGGACCTTATCTATTACATATTAAACATTAAGGTGAAGAAAATGCTGAAAAAATTAAGGGTGGTGCCCTCTGCCAATGCCTTCACTGGACTTTCTGTTTCAGCCCTGTTGCCAGTGCTCCAAATTTCCTCAGATTGCAGCTCCATAATATAGGGCCACTGCTAGTGATCTCTTCTGGTTCCCCATTTCTAAAGAAAAACAAAGTCTTGCCTTGGCTTTGCAGGTGAGATGTCAGCATTCCTTTTCCATCCAACACGATGGTCCCTCAAGGACCCAGTGCCATGCCCAGATTTCTTTCAGAGCCTTCTTCCATGGTGCTTTTTAATTTAAATAAAAGCTAGCATTGAAATTTTCTTTATGATATTCCTCTCAACAGCAGAGGCCAACTTCACCACCCAGCCAACAACTGGAGCAGTTCCTCAGCCCTACACTTATTTGAGATGTATTTAAGCAATCAGGCAGCTGCTTTGAGCAACTTAAAAGCAAAGAAAAAAAATTAAATCCTATGCTAAGCCTATAGAAATAATTACAGAAATATAATAAACATTAAAAAATCATATTGAAAATAACTGTTTGAGTATGTACTAGAGAAACCAGAAACAAAATTACAGATATTCTATGACAGAATTTATAAAAAAGATAAAGAAACAATCCAGCCAAGTACTATGACACTTAGCTTAGAGCTAAAGATCTGAAAATGTTTGGCCTTAAACCAAACATTTTGTAACCAACTGTTATTTGGACTAGCTTTGTTTGTAAGATTCACAACAATTTAAGAAGAAAGGTGCAATAGCCTGACTCTGGAATTGAGTGATTTTTTTCTACAGTTCCTTTTTCACACTGCATTTAGTCAAAAGATTACAAGTTTAGTGTAGGAAAAAAAAACCACCACCAAAATCAAAAAAAAAAAAAAAAAAGGCATGCAAAAAACAAAAAAAAAACCAAACAAAAAAAACCCTCACAAACATTTTCAGCTTCAGTTGCTCACAGCACAAACTATGTTGACCTTTTCCAGAAAATTATATAAACCAGCAATGATAAGCAGTAGGGATCCCTATTAAAATACAACCCACAGCTTTTGTATGTGTGCATGCCTTCTTTTTGACCTACAGTTACTGGCTACACTGAAAAAGATTTTATGAAGAAAAACAACAGATCTGACAAATTCCAACAGAAATCAGCTTCCAAATATGAAAGGCAAGCATAACCACAGCTGAATACAGAATTTGCTTAATTCACCGGGGATGGTCTGAGACATCTTTTATCCTTTATATTCAACTCAAACTAGGCATGCTAGTAAAACCCATTAATCTGTTTCATGAGTCATAGGCATCTTTTTTTTCTGTGCGTTTTGCTGACAGTTTCCTTTATCTGAGGGTGGAGAATGTGCTTTGTATAAAGTTTCAATTTGTGCATAAGTTCTCTGTCAGAGCTCGTGTGCCCAATACAGGAGACTGTGCTTTGCTTTATCACATATTGCTTCAGTTGAAATAAAGTAAAATTCTCAAGCAGGAAATCCCTTAACGTGAACTATGGAGTTGTACTTCCTAGACATCCTATTGCTCATTTACTGTTTCTGCTGTAACTACTGTTCCTCTTTTCTCAGTCTTTGCAAAGAAATGGAAATAACTGAGCAGTCCTTTGGTTGCTTGGTTTTTAACATACAGGCTAGGCAGTTGTATTTAGCAAAGTAAGTAGGTAAAGCTAGCATCGCTATTTGCTTATTGGATCACCAATTCAGTGATTGAGGTTGGGAATTAAGTTATGGTACATATTTTTGTTAGCAGAAATCACCTTTCTATGGAAAATGAACACCAACCTCTCTTACACAGAAGGGGATCAGATTTCAGTTCTCTTGACTTCTCCAGCAAGAGCAGGTATTTCTGAGACATTTCCCAAATAGTGTTTGAGGATGGCAATATAAATGAATGATCCTTTTTTCCTGGAAACAGACACAAATTCACAATCAGTAAAGCACACATAACCACATAAAAATGCATTTGCCTCTCAGTGCAAAAAAGAAAGTTCTATTTGAGCTTCTGAAGGAACATACTTCTGAGGATGCATAATTAACTATTTTCTTCCACTCTTCCATTCTCTACTAAGGGATGTTTCTGAGCTCCAAAATAGCTCCAGACAAAATTAATGCTGTTGAATTAATGAAGGATTTGCAAGCCAGATGCCTGAGATTTTGATCAAGTGTTGATTTTTACATTCCTTTATGATAAATAGGAACACTTGAAAAAGGATGTAAACTTAAATGATGTAAACTGAAGTAAACATAAGAGGTATTAGATTTTATATATACATTCAATTAGTTGCATATATCACTATCACCTTTCAGACTTGTAAAATCCTTTCTATCATTAGACAAATGCCTCACTGAAGAAATGCTGACAGCAGGAGATAGTATACTATGAATTACACTAATAATTAAACATACCTGGAAACTCACAGGAAACTTCAAGACTTGTATTTAAAAAAATTTAAAAGTTATATAAATTATTATTTGTAAATAAAGGCAAAGAGGCATGTGCAAGAGCAGCATAAACTTGACATTCAGCTGTTGCCAAAACTAGTGTGCTGAGCTGATGTTTTCCTTAAATCCCATTGTGTTGAGTTTAAAAAGTTCACTGCAAAAGCACTGAATGAGAACAGAACTTGTCAGGTTGGATGCATGTTTGTCCATTGCTTCACCCTTGTCATGCATCCTTTCCTGACCAGCATTACTTCTGAAGCAGGAAATTCACTACCATAGGACAAATAGATAAGCAAAGCTTGATTTTCTTTCTCATTAGTCAGCTTTACACTTAAGGCCAGTGAGTAGAATTAATGCAGTAGAGAAAAAGACTGTGTTTCATAACATTTTCAGCTGTGCATAAAACAGTAACAAAGAAATTTTTCTAGCTGTCTCTTCTCGATGCTTTCTTCTGAAGAGAAAGTGGGCTAGGAAGCTATTTTAGAGAGTGGCTGACAGAGAGCATCAAGGAGGCTTTCATACAAAGTTAAGCCTCTGGAAATCAATGGGTTGTTGTTGTTGCTATGTTAGAGAAATAACATGTAAACATCTGGTTTTTTTTCTGGTGCTGTTAGTTTTGCGTTACCAGATTCTCTCAGCACCACAGTGTAACACAGCTGAGACTCATTGTGCTTCATGCTCCCACTGACACAATCTCTGCAAAGATGTTACAATAAAGCTTTGGTCAGTTTTTTAGCAGTGCTAACTTCAGATGGGAAGGTTGAAACATAGCCTTCCTGGTTCTCTGTCCAGGAAAACAGAGATTATGTTTATTCCACATGTAGTTTGCTCAAGTCATCCACTGCATTTGCACTGGCTGTAGCCAAGGATTGCACCAGGAACATTTTAGCTTGTTCAAATAATCGGAGCTAAATTTTGGAAGTTTCAAGGGTGTCAGTCCACTTGTAGAATTACGGAAAGAAGAGAGTCCAGTGTTTTTTAATCACAGACCAAGAACAGAAACAGAGATCTCAATTCCTAATTTTCATCACTAAACAATCATTATCTTTGCTCAAAATATGGAAAGTTCTCTTTTGATCTCTTACACAAACCAAAAATAATTTTGTACATTCTGTACTCTACTACAAGGGCAGTGGAGGTCTGTAGTACTTGGCTACTTTAATTATTAAAGTACAGCTCATTGCCCATAATGACGCTCTCTCACAGAATATTCAAAGAGAGAGGCTAAGTGCACCTTTCTCTACCTTTCTGTAATGTTTATCTAAACCGTAGGCCACAGGTGTTCCCAGTGTCCCATTACATGGTAGTCTCCTGTAGGTACCCATGCTAGCAGGATGCATCTGGAGGGAAGGGACTGAGGTGACAAATGTATACTTTTCAAACAAAGCACAGACGTATACACATAATTAGATTTTACTCACGATCAGGAAGAAAGTATTTATAGACTTCTGTAGTATTTTGTACCTTTAAAAAGCTTCTCCCTGGCATATATATCAGCAAATGGGGGCCATCTATACAAAAATATATAGTTATGGAAGAAATGTCCATATGGACAGATATATAAACTTTACTGCTCTTCTGAGACATACGATATGATCAACTGATGCATTCTACTTTCTTAGCTGGTTTTAAAGTACTGAAGCCTGTCCAGTGCACTCAGCATAGTGCAGACTGAAGCATAAGAAAAAATTTTATTCTTTAGGGTTTGGCCTGGTTTTGCACAAGAAATGAGGTGCAACATAGTCAGTAGCAATGCAAGACCTCATTAATACACACTTGTGCTTTTGATGCCTCTTCCAATCTGATATCACTATGTAGTTTTAGCTTCTTTTGAATCTCAGCAAACATAAAGCTCCAGATTTTACATTACTGTAGGGGATTTTACATTACATTACATTTACATTTTACATTACAAGGCTGTAGGGGAACGCTCTCCAGTAAGTCTTAATCGCAACATGGTCTCCTCTCTGACTCCACAGTAGAAGATGCAGCTGGGGGTGCTTAAAACTAAGACTGTGATGAATTCGTGTGCTGGCTCTTGTCTATCACTTTCAGCAGACAGCAAGGGCAAGCTTTAATGACTTTTCCAATTACCCAGATGCAAAAGTAGGAGACAAAGCAACAAAATGGAACAGTATATGGGGAAAAGAATATGAAGCAAAGGTAAAAAGGCCAACAGTAATAACTCTGAGATTTTTGAGACTGTCAGTAACAAGCCCCATATGTGAAAATCTGGTTCTATCAGGACCAGTAAGACTTCACTTCAATCCCCCACTCCACCCCTGCCAAAAAAAAGGCAGGAAGTTTTGCTGCCATTTGTTTAAGCTTTCTGATAGCACTCTAGGCACTTAGGAAAAGAACAGTGTAAAAATATATGAGTCAGAAAAATGAATATGAAAATGACAAATGCATGAAATATTTTTCTCAAGTGATGCTTACTTTCCACATTTTTTAAATTCTATGGAGAAGTTATTCACAGCTAGTGTTCCCAAGGCAGGAAGAGTCATGCTAGCTTGTTTTATGAACTCAGATTTTACATATTCAAATGGAAAATGCTGTATTGTTCAACTTAATGACATTTCCTAAAAACCACAGACAGGAAAAGGGGGTGTTCCAGCTCTGTGGTTTGTGCTTCACATACATACAATTTTGCATTGTATTTATCTTCTTTTTTTTTATTAATTTTGCAATTTATTAAAAAAAATAAACAATCAATAGCATTATAATTTTACCTTAGGATGCTGCACTTTATATTTTTCTTTAGGTAATAAGAGAAAAATATTAGAAAAATACAGTTATGAATGTTCTTGCTCAGGATTATAGTGTAGATCTGTCTCCCCATATTCTAGCATTAGCAACAAACCCACATATAAATATGTAAATTTATATTCATAAGATGCCCTTTAAGGAAATAATAAAAGAGAATTTAAATTATTCAGGCTTATTAAGTGCTCTTCTGTTATACACACTTTTTTTTCCTGCAAAGGCCGGAAGGCCAAAGTGGAAAGGAAGCAAATAACTGACAGAGTACTGGAGGAAAAACTATTTCTCCTGTAGTATGGAAAAAAAAAGCCTACTGTGTTACTCCTGACCTTCAACTGACTAAATCAGTAGTTTCAAAATAAACCCAAAAATATGAATCTACTGATCAGTTTGTGAAATATATTATCACTTACTGCAAATTGAATCCTGGAATAATTTAAACTGCTTTTGATATCTTCTCAGATGAACAGTATCAATATCAGCAACCCCTCAACTTTCTGCCTTTCCACCCAAACAAATATCTAGTCTTCTCTGTCATTGCACCCTTCTTTCCATCACTGTAATACAGATAGCTGCAAGGGGAATGACACCAATAGTCATCTCTTGGGAACTAAACTCAGGAAATCAGTTTTATTCACCAACAAAATGCACAAGGACAGCCATGTATTTCTGAGTTGAGATCCTAAAAAAACTTTATGGGCTGAGGAGATGTAGGGGGATTAAGCAGACCTTGTGCAAGAGATGGCAAGGAGATAGGCTGATTTAAGGATTTCTCTTTGTTCAAAAGATTGGTAGTTGGGAGACTTAAGCTTGAATTTCTTTTCCTCTCCAGCCTTGTAGAACAGTTAATTCCCTGGAAAGATAACCTTTTCACAGGTGGCTAATTGACATCATTGAGCACAATGACAGCGGCTGTCATCTGCTCCTAAAAAGATGACAAGACAAACCACAAGAAAGATCTGAAAGCAGGAGATCCACTCTTGAAAATGATTCTTTAAAGAAGAATTCTGAAGTTTTCAAAGGGAAAAAGGAATAAAGGTTTCATAACCACCTTTTTAAGCACCCACCCACTAGGAGGCCATTTGACTATCTAGATTAATTCGTTCACCAGACTATGCATGACTAGCAATGTGTTTAGCTCACCTGTATGTGAAACGAGATTGATTCTGGGTATTCCCATATTTAAAGCATTGCAAGTTTTTCACTGCTATGATTTTGTATTTATTTATATAATTATGTCTTTTATAGAACAGTGTCTACCTGTCTTAATACACAGGTGCCAAATTGAGTATCTTTCATACAGCTGCATGACCTAGTGACTTGAGCATCTTTTGGTCACTGAGTCCACAACCAGGCTATGCAAAGACAGAGTCCACTGTCTTTCAAACTGCACTTGGGCTTGAAGCATATATTTAAAAGCTCTAATCATAGAATGGTTTAGGTTAAAAGGGATCTTAAATATCATCNTTATGGGCTGAGGAGATGTAGGGGGATTAAGCAGACCTTGTGCAAGAGATGGCAAGGAGATAGGCTGATTTAAGGATTTCTCTTTGTTCAAAAGATTGGTAGTTGGGAGACTTAAGCTTGAATTTCTTTTCCTCTCCAGCCTTGTAGAACAGTTAATTCCCTGGAAAGATAACCTTTTCACAGGTGGCTAATTGACATCATTGAGCACAATGACAGCGGCTGTCATCTGCTCCTAAAAAGATGACAAGACAAACCACAAGAAAGATCTGAAAGCAGGAGATCCACTCTTGAAAATGATTCTTTAAAGAAGAATTCTGAAGTTTTCAAAGGGAAAAAGGAATAAAGGTTTCATAACCACCTTTTTAAGCACCCACCCACTAGGAGGCCATTTGACTATCTAGATTAATTCGTTCACCAGACTATGCATGACTAGCAATGTGTTTAGCTCACCTGTATGTGAAACGAGATTGATTCTGGGTATTCCCATATTTAAAGCATTGCAAGTTTTTCACTGCTATGATTTTGTATTTATTTATATAATTATGTCTTTTATAGAACAGTGTCTACCTGTCTTAATACACAGGTGCCAAATTGAGTATCTTTCATACAGCTGCATGACCTAGTGACTTGAGCATCTTTTGGTCACTGAGTCCACAACCAGGCTATGCAAAGACAGAGTCCACTGTCTTTCAAACTGCACTTGGGCTTGAAGCATATATTTAAAAGCTCTAATCATAGAATGGTTTAGGTTAAAAGGGATCTTAAATATCATCCAGTTCCAACCCCTTGCCATAGGCAGGGACATCTTCTACTAGATCAGGTTCCTCTAGAATACCCCTTGTCCTCTCACTACATTCCCTGATAAAGAGTTCCTCCCCATCTTTCCTGTAGTCCCCTTTAGTGTCAAGGGCAAAAACAGTACACTTCATAACATACTAGAGCAGCTGCAATACATGATTAAAATAGTTTATGCCTGTCTTATGCTGTAGATGGCTTAAGTTGCCAACAGCATTTGCCACAGTATCTTAATGAAGGATTCTTATATAGAGATCTAAGCAACAAATACAGAGATGGTTTTATCAGTGGAGCTCAAAAGATTTTGCCCTGATGTAATGCATCTTGAACACATATACAAAAATCATTATGATCAAAATGCCTTCACAAATGTTTGCTAAATTTTTGATGTGTTTGTCAGATCTGCTGGCCCCTTTAAAGAATCCAGCCACACCCTCACCATGTTTATGAAACTGAGCAGTCACCTGTCCCATGCTACATAACAGAGGTGGAGATACAGAATACAATATACCACAGAAGAATAATTTGCTGTCATTAAACCTTAGCTTTCTTCCCTGTTCTAAACCAGTTGTTTCTAACCCAAGCCATCAGCATGGCATATAACCTGGGGTTCTCTTGGATGGCCACTGAAATTCCTAAATCCTGGTCAACTTAAAGTTCATGCATTTTGGTAACAACCCTTCAAAAGTAACTTGTCCAGCTCACATCCCTGATGCAAGTGGCCTTCTGGCCCACACTGCAGTAGGCTTCAGCTGGATGGGTCAGAGGGCATGCAGGAAATTAAGGAAAGTAGGCCCTAGCAAGCAGTAGTTACACAATGCTGCATTCCTGAGGCAAGGAAAAGAAGGGAAACACAGAGAGTTACATGTATGACTGCTTCCTTCCATTCTTACGGAAAAGATGTTTTAGGAAACTTGATTCTGAAACAATGATACATGCAGACTTGAGTTTGGACGAAGACTTTCAAGAACAGAAGATCCTTCTGCCTTTTTCTGCTGTCTAGACAAGAAGTACCACAGACTTCAGGCAGTTGCTGAATATGAAGGCATTCCAATTTTGCTTTACTTCTTGTTAATATGCAATATGGCTTATGGAAGTGAGCTATTTTTCCTTTGAGGAGAAAATACAAATAGGAACAGAGCAGAGAAAGCAAAATTTAACATCAGGGAAAATAACAAAAAAAAACTAGCATTAAGTTATCAGCTTAAAATTATTTTGTTCTTAAAAAAAAAAAAGGAAGGAAAAAAATTTGGCATCACGGGTTTTTCAAAAGGAACAAACATCACATTACTGAAAAAGTCATTTTGCCAAAACCAGAAGAAAGATATTCCAGATTTTCTTTTCAATAAGTTAAATATTTACATTAAAACAAAAGGGATTTAAAATATTCAAACCAAAGTTTCATGGTGAAATACAGAGGTAGGAGAAATGGGTTTCAAAAGCTATGCAGAGAAGGATGAAATCTGAATCTCAACAGCTAAATTACAAAGACAAGTTTATACAACTAACATAAAATTGAAATATTACTAGTGGAATCAAGAGCTCATATCTGCAGAAGACCTACTTAACTTTTCTTGGAAAAATTTACACCATAGCATACCTTACAAGGCTTTGTCTTAAAAAAAAAACAAACAAAAAACAAAAAAAAAACTTTTCACTATAATTAATAAGTGTAGAGGTGTAGAGCCTGTGTAGAGGTCTATACCATATATACTGCGACAATCAGACTGCTTTCAGCATCATGCTAGATATTTCAAGCTCATTCTGTTATGAAGACAAATTGTTATAATGGGTCTCTAGACAGCAAAAACCTCAACTTAATAGAATTCAGTGAAGATACTGTAGTCTAAAGAAACAGGAATTAAAAAAACCCCAACATGTTAAGGGTTGTTGCGGCAGACTTTATTTGTTTCAAAGGGGTTGTGCAGAAAATAAAATATTCATCTGTTTCTGATAAAATCCAAAAATGCTAAAATAATTCTTATAAGAGATGTAAGTTATTTCATTAATCAATAAGCTGCATTTTCTATTATGGAACTAAGCTTTGGTGGCATCCATGTCAATCAGTATCCAGATAATTTATAAGCAACTTTTTACTTAATGAAGATCAATATGCAGAAAAATTATCTATAAAATCATATTTCTTTTTATGAACTGCTATAAAAAAAAGGTTTTTTTTAAAAAAAAAGACTTTGGACATAGCAACTTGTTTGGATAGTTACTGAAAGACAAAACCCAACAAAACAAACTACAAAGCTATGTAGGGAGAATCTGGAAAGGAAACAATACCCAGCTGATAGTTGTAGTAGGAGAAATTTCTATAGCAATTGAAATGAGATAAGCTTTAAAGGAGATGGGCTGTCATTGCCATAGCCTTGATGCTGTACTGGTGAATGGTATCACATCCAGTTGGAGGCCGGTCACTAGTGGGATTCCTCAGAGTTCAGTGTTGGGGCCAGTTTTGTTCAACATCTTTACCGATGATCTGGATGAGGGGATGGAGTCCATCATTAGTAAATTTGCAGATGACACCAAACTTGGAATGTGTCGATCTGTTAGAGGGTAGGAGGGCTCTGCAGAGAGACCTTGACAGGCTGAATCCAACAGTATGAGGTTTAATAAATCTAAATGCTGGATTTTACACTTTGGTCACAGTAACCCCAGGCAGAGCTATAGGCTGGGGACGGAGTGGCTGCAGAGAGGCCAGGTGGAGAGGGACTTGGGAGTGCTGGTTGACAGGAGACTGAACATGAGCCAGCAGCATGCCCAGATGACCAAGAAGGCAAATGGCATCTTGGCCTGTACCAGGAATAATGTCATCAGTAGGATGAGGGAAGTTATTCTTCCCCTTTACTTGGCACTGGTTAGGCCACATCTTGAGTACTGTGTCCAGTTCTGGGACCCTCAGTTTAAGAAAGATACTGAGTTGCTGAAATGTGTTCACAGAAGGGCAAGGAGGATGGTGAAGGGGCTGGAGTACAAGCCCTGTGGGGAACTACTGAGGGAGCTGGGGTTGTTTAGCCTGGAGAAGAGGAGGCTTAGGGGAGACCTTATTGCTCTCTGTGACTACCTCAAGGGAATGTCAGCTAACTGTTCCCCTGCCTCAAGAACCAAACCAAGTGGAAAACACAAGCTCTGGTACAAAGCACAGTTATAACAGGACATTGTTTTTACCTCATCTGATGACAGCAATTTCGATGAAAACTAATTTTGGCAACAGGAAACTACAGAGCCCTGATCTGGCATTGTAATGTCAATGAGATAACTAGGCTTTATCTGTTAATTCTGCAATTCTTGGTTGGAGGTAGTGGCTTGCTGTGATGTGAGTAGTGTGCAGTACTCTGAGGAGTACCAATTCTTGTTCTTTTGTGGCAAGAGAGCAACTTTTTAGGTGATGCTTAACAACAACTATAAACAAACACTCTCTTAAAGGATATCCTTTCAGGAACATTTAATAATTTCCTGTGTATGTCACATAGCAGATACATACTGATGGATTACGCAATGCATGCGCACATATTCAATCTTACCTTCTAGGCTTGGAGTATAGCAAAGAGGAAGCAGCTAACAATGTAATGCTGATTTCGATACTACTCCTGCAAAACTCAGATATTGTAAAATTGGAACATCTTATCCTTAATTTAAAACACAGCATAATTTTAAGTGTGCTTATTACTATAATTAAACTCTTTATTGCTTCATGGTAAATCTAAGAATAAAAATAAAAATCTAAAAAAAAAATCTAGGCAAAGGGAAAAAAATATCAATTTATGAACCAATAACAGTGATTTGCTCAGAATGACTTTTCCAGCTGGCAAGGTCCTACAAATGCTAAAAAACAGGTATAGACCTCTCTGAGGAAGGTATAGGGTATATGACCCCTGCATCTAAGTCAGCCACACCTCACCAGTTAGTCTGAATCACACATTGTGTGTCGCTGCACTACTTATTATCCAGTCAGTAACCAGTGCATGCTTGGCAAGTGGAAAACCGGGATTTGGGAACAGTATATTTGTCATACCTGCCCCTGAGCAGAGCTCAGCACAAGTGTCAATATGACACGACCTGCAGCAGCAATGCTTTAGGCTGCTAGCACAACACTTTGGGACAGACCAGCCCTCAACAGAAGGCGTTCAATGCACGGCACAAAATGGCCGTTGGAAAGACATTTATAGGAAAACAGGATCTTTAACAGTCATCTTCTACGGTGCCGTAGCGGGCACAGGTTTACATTTGCAGCTGTCAGCCACGGGTCGGCATGGCATCGCTTGCAAATACAAAACTCAAACCCTGTCTGACCAGAGAAAAAGCAAGCCCGACATGGACAGGATTATTGAGTGCCCTGGTGTGTTTAGTGTTGGGTAACTTTTCCTGAGAAAAAGCAATGAACGAGAGCGCCTGGCTGAAGAGAGGACATCGGTGCCCAAGCGCGCATCTCTGCTATCAAAACCCGTGGCCAGAGTTTAAGCTCTATAGCCTTCCTATGTTCGCTGGCAGGCTGCAGGGCAGCGATCAGGGTTGAGCAGCACCCCGAAGCCCTGCTCCTTCTCAATCCCGCCGGGCCCACACGGGAAAGCCAGCGGCCGGGCTCAGCCCGACAGGGAACAGGACTCTCCCACAGCCATGGCTGCGAACAGAGGTCCGCGGGGCGGCCCCTCCCGGACTGACAGGGCGGTGGCCGGGGCGTGTTCCGGGCTCTGCCCCAACCCCGGGGACGGCGCTCCTTCGGGCAAGGCGGGAGCAGCTACGCTGGGGGCGACTGTCAGGGAGCGGGTGGATTGTGTAGGTTTGTGGAGCGGGCAGCCATGCGGCGCTGGAGGCTCCTTGTCTTCCCGGTGCTCCTCGCCGTCCTGGTCCCCGTGAGAGGTGAGGAGGTGCGGGAGGCGAGGAGCGGTGCTGCCGCTCTGCACTGAGTCGGGACAGGGATGGGGGTCGGCGAAGCAGCCCCGGGACGAGAGGGGGCCCTGGAGGGAGCCGGGCAGGAGCTCCTGGAGGGAGCCTAGAGAGAGCCGCCCATGTCTGTCGGGGGCAGGGAAGCGGCGCAGGGGCGTCCTCGAGGGAGGCGTGGAGGGGGTTCAGAGCAGCGGGAAGCTCGGCTGGAGCGCGGCTTCCATTTTAGGAAAGAAAGCGGAGTTACGGCGGTCCTAGAGCATCGGATAGTTATTCATCAGAAAATCTGTCGTCACACGCTAGCCTCTAAAAAAATTATTGTGGCAAAACCGCAGAGTAAAACACATTGTTCTATTTTCTGAGAAGCGTGTCGTCGCTTCAGTGTGTGACAGGGACGATTTTCTTGAACTCCAGTCAAAAAAGTGTGTATGCAATAGCACGTCGATATTGGGCAAAAGGAAACATTTTGCGGGTTGAGGGGCGGGGGATGGAGGAGCTAAGAAAAGTAACAGTCTCCAATACCCTTTTTTCAGGAGGAAAACTGCTACACTGGAATATGCAGTGCACTGTCATTTCCCATGTATATGGCTTGTTTCTCAGAAATTTCTTTCTTTTACTGTCTTAATAAGCATATTTGGTGCTATGCCTAGGTAGTTTCTTTCAGGTACTTTGAAACACTTGAAAGCTTAAATATCTATCTTTTCATTGTAAAAGAGAAGGAAAAACATCTGTTCCTAACTTTGACTGGAAGCTGTAGATAGTGCATACAGATGCCAGATAAGCAGTTTGGCATCAAGCCTGCTTGAATTCAGTTATGCTGTGGCCCTATTGTGGTATTGACTCGTGGGTTAGCAAAGCTGAGTTCTTGGAAAAATAGTACAATTTTACCACAACCACCGTTAAAACTGAGATATGATTCAGGCTGCTAACATTTATCATCTTACTATTTATGTAGAAAACTTCCACTTATTTAAGCCGTCCTTATGGTCATGGGCAGTGATATTTTTACTGTGATGCTTTTAACACGTGGAAGTAGTCACTCAGAAATACTCTTTCTAAACTTTTTACAAAGAAGTTTGGAGATCAAAAGACACTGTTTGCTCTCTGCTTCACTGGAGGGAAGGTGAACAAGAACTGCCTTCAGGGATTTTGTTTTGAATTCAGTTGAAAATTATGCATTTTAAACAGATTGCTTTTAAAAAGCTTATTAATTTATATGAGTACTGGTTAATGCCAATAATATGATCTGAGTAGATAGGTTATAATTAGTTTGGACACTTTTTCCTTAAACAAAATGTGTAAGAATATGAAAACTGCTTAGAATGTCAGCCTGGAGAGGGTGGAACCCTCCAGGGGAATTTCAAATCTGTGGTGGTGCAATCTTAAATGACAATAAAGATAAAACCTGAATTACATGCTTTTGAAAAACTTAATTCACTGTCAGTAGGCTGGCTGTAGTCTGAATGTGCAGAACTGCTGTGAAAAGTTAAGGATCTTGCTTTATAAGCAGTTTAGCTGTTGTGTAACTATGTGGAGATGAGTGGTTTCACTGGGACTGCCTTCTTTCATGATTCAAGTAGATGAATCTGCTCCAAACTGATAATTTCTTATTGGATCATCCATTTTAGTCATGTGAAAGCTGTTAGTGTTAATTTGACATTCAAAATATGAGGATTTGAGTGTATTATTAAGCAAGGGTGAACTTCATTATTTGAGCTTGCTTAGAGAAGGAGCTTGTGATTTTAACCTCAAAACTGGTATTCTTGTCTCATTTGCCAAGTATAAACTGGGAGTCTGGCAAAGCTGGAATTTAGATATCATTGCGGCTGTATCCACAGAAAGGTCAAATGTGAGGTTTTGTATCACCAGTTTCTGTATGCAGTCTGACAACTTGCTCCTGCTGAGGAGTGGGATCTTTCTTTTCCTCTCTTCCTGTGTTTGGTCTGGTGCCTATTGAGGCCTTCTCTGAAATGATTCATCTTGATAAATCAGCAAATGACTAATCTGATGCATTGAGTTAGCTCTGCAGAATGTTTGATGGGTGTGGTGCCAGCCACAAGGGAGTGGCAGAGGTGAGCATGGGAGAGTGGAAATGAGGTGGGGGACAGGGGAGGAGAGGGCAGGAGGCTTCCTGTTGTGGCTGGCTATGAGGTGTGAGACCAGTTCAGTCATCTTATACCTGCAAAACCACCAGGTTAGCGCAGAATCTAATTTGACTGGTAATCCTGATTTTCAAAATACAACAGCAAAAAAAGTATGACTTCTGTGCAATGTATATGAAGAGCACAGCAGAAGAAGAATGAAACAAAAAAAATCCATACATGATACTTCATAGATATACTCAATGATCTTAGAGGTCAAAACCAAACTAAATGATTCTGTGTGATTTTGTGTATAATGAGCAACAAAAAACTGCTGCCTACAGACACAAGTTTCAAAAGTCTCCCTTATCTGCTGTAGAGAGATCAAGGCATGAAAAGCTGTCTGCTTAGTGAAGATCTAGATTTCGACTCAGAGATACACGGTTTAAGTATCTGTTGCAAGAACTGAATAGAGCTTCTTGACTCAAAAACAGTTACCAGAGAAACACCCGGAGGTGAGCAAAATACATACACTGGGAACTGAGGTATCAGTTGTAAGATCAGTAGCCTTGGGTGAATTGCAGGTGGAGATCTCTTCTTCATAAGACTGCTGTAATTAGAAAGCTCTGAGCAAAGGGAAGGAAACACTTGTGCTCCTGACTTCTTATTGAGAGAAATGACTAGCTGGGTGAAAGATGATGAAATGATCCTATTTGTAATCTAGTAGATGGAGCTTTCATCTAGGGCACGGAGGTGCTGCAGGGACTCCTGGAGACTGAGCTCAGCTTTTTGGGCTCTGGAGTTGTTTGCCTTTTAAGTCTGATTTAAAAACAAGAACAAAACCAAACCAAGAAACTGCCACACAACTTTCAGTGGAACAATTTCAGTAGCAGTGCTAGAGTGTGTACATGGCAGCATGCACTTCAAAAGTGCAGCACATGTTTCTCCATCTTTCTGTTTTCTCTAATTTGAAAAGGTTGAGCTTTTTTTAAAATGTGGTGTTATTCATATAAAATGGCCACTACAACGCTGCATCAAAATGATGTCACAACAATCCTTAAGCTTTCCAGAGTTACAGTGATTCAACTTGGCAAAAGTTGAGTCAGCCTTACTGCCATCCAGCCAAGACCAATTTCAATATTTTTCTGTCCTTGTGATGAGGTTGTCCGTGCTTCAGATAGGACTCTGCTTTAACTCTTGCTGTCTTGAACTTCTCACTGCAATCACCTTGTACTTTATCTGATGACAGCTCTGTTAATAAAATGGAGTAATATTAGTAGTCATCAGTTAAGATCATCTTGCCGGGGCATTGCTCTTTCTTCTGCCTAAGATGCTTTTCCATGCTCCAGCATAGGAAGCTACTCTTTGGAGTCTAGCAAAAGTGTTTTGATAGAGCAGTCTCAACTCTTGGAACTTTTACTTGAATTAGCTTACTGTCATTTAACAGAAACTTCTGGTCATGGATTTGGTCAAATCCCTATGGTCCTCTTCCCTACTTTGATTTTGAGCCAAACACTGCATCTCTTCTTCCCTAGTTTTCATTGCAGGTTATATTCAACCTATCCTGTGCTCCTTCATTGAGGTGACATTCAGACAAGAAGGCTGTATGCCTAATACCTTCTTTCTGTTGCTTCTCCATGCTCCCTGCTGATTTTCATCTGCTCCTCTGCTTCTCAGTGTCCCTCCCCTTGTGAGGGTCAGTTATAGTCCCTTAGGGTTGTCACTGCTCTGGTGTGGGGGGCCTACAGTCTCAGTCCCTCAGGAGTGTCATTACCACGGTACCTCAGGGAGGTATCTTGTTGGCACGGACCTCTACTGCCGGGAGTACATCTCCAGACACAGGTTCCCTCTGCAGTCTCTCGAACCATCTCATGTTTCTCCTGTCACTGCTGGCTGATACTCTTTATGTGTGCTCAAGCAGGAATACTCTTGTGTTTTTCTCACCAGCTGAAGGTTTGGTGTGTGTACCTTCAGTGCCAGTGCCAACATGATATGACTGTAAGTGGCACAGGGCAGTTCGTGACCTCTTCCTAGACAGGACACCTTAGAGCTCTCTGAAGCCCCTGCCTAGTTCATGCCCCATACTTTCACAGGGTCATGGAATAGAATCACAGAATGGTTTGGGTTGTAAGGGACCTTAAGGATCATCGAATTCCAATCATTCTGCATTCCAATCATGGCAAAATATACATATATTTGTTTCACTTATGGTACTGCCTACATTTCTTTGCAAGTGTAAAAGTTTCTAGCAACCCCTTTCTGACTTTGCTGCTGTGAGGACTCAGTTTCTGCTGGTGTTG
The DNA here is from genome assembly GCA_013400695.1 of Neodrepanis coruscans. Lineage (NCBI taxonomy): Eukaryota > Metazoa > Chordata > Aves > Passeriformes > Philepittidae > Neodrepanis > Neodrepanis coruscans. The sequence continues at coordinate 63,443 of VYZS01017147.1, forward strand.
CTGAAGAGAAAGGAGCTGATCTACTTGCCAGGCTTTTTCAGACTTCCCTTTCTCCCATCACGAGTTGATCATTCGTACTTTTCATGCATGTCCTATTTTTCTATAAATCTCAAACTGCCTGGTTGCTTGCACTATGGCTTCCTGAGACAAGTCTAAGTTGTGTTCTCTACCCCAGTGCAGGAGTAGAAGTTTCATGGATCTACCTGCCTAAAAATAGCATTCCTTTGTGCCCACACCCTAAGCCTCTGCTGGCGAGTTGAACTAACTGGTCAGTCTGGTTATGTTTCTCAAACTGCCTTTGAATTTCAGATACGGTTATTAATGTTATTTGTTCAAGCAGATGTTTCTCTGAGTAGCCATTTTATTACTTTTCATTCTTCTGACACTGAAAGTAGTTTTCCTCACTACCACTTGTTATCATGTTTCCAGTCTTTGAGCTCTTTCTGCACTGCATTAGTGATCACTAAGAGTCTGTGCATATGTATTCTCAGTGCTACTGGTGCTCCTGAGCATGTTCCAAGGTGACTCCGAAGGCCCTTACTTCCACAAACTCACAGCAGCCTCTTCAGCATTTAATATGTCATCTACTGGGGGCATTTTATAGCCAAAGGAGTTCAGCCTTCTTCGTGTTGTTGCTTTGCTGGCCAAGTTCAAGTTGGAAACAGATAAAGATTGCTTGGTCATCATTATTTAAGTACTGTTCTGGGAGTTTTTCCTTTAATCAATATAGTTTCAATACAGTGGAAAAATTCTCTAGAGATGTTGTATTAAAATTTTATGGATGATGCCAGGGTTGTGTTTCTGCCCCTTGCAACAGCCAGTTCCAGACATACTACACTCTGTGCCAGGTGAAGGCAATTGGGGTCTTGCTTCTTCAGCAAGAAGGATTAAAAAAAATGCATTTACAACAAATGTAATGTACCAGGTGTATTTTTTGGCTTCTGGTTCACACAGGAGCTATAGCATGCCTGGAACCCTAGCTGCTAATGCAGCAGCTACAACATTCAAAGGTCTAATGTCTGCTGTAAATTGCAAGTGGGCTTCTGGACAAGCTGAGCAGGATGTTGTAAGGTAAATGTGTTTTGAGTTTCCCTCCTCTTGTTATTTTCAGGGAATCAGTTGCTAATTACTTTTTCAATCTCACCAGTGTCCCTTTAATCAGTTCAGTATGTCTTTCAGCAAATTACTCACATTGCTAGGGGAATAACATCTGGGTCTGAGTGCCTGCAATGTTGCTGGGGTCGGTAAGACTCCTGTAGCTGATACCCTCCAGTACAAAACACACTGCCTATACCAAAAGCCTAATGCTTTCCTTCCTCATCTGTACATCTGCAGTGATCAAGAAAGTCAAGCCCAAGAAGGGCAGTGCAGTAGGGGCAGTGGAAAAAGGTAGAGGTCTATTCAAACTGAGGTTCCTTCCCACTAGAGTAGGCATGTCTTCCCCACACTTACTCTGTGAGTAACTACTCATTCATCACTGCAATAAGGTGCACTGAGCACCTGTACTTGTTAGGTGGAGATGGGGCCAAACGCTGCCTGGCCGCCTTACCCAAACAGTCCAACAAATTTGGTTATCTGTGCCTGGTGCTAGTGCAGTGAATTCAAATGGATTGTCAGAACAATGTGCAGTCCAGAGACTGGGGCAGAAAAAGGCAGTGGTTGATCTGAGCTCCAACTCTGTCCTGTGCTCACAACTCCTCCGTCAGCAATGTTGCATCTCTGAAGGGCCTTCCATTCAACTTGATCATGCCCACTCTTTTTCCATTCAGCAGCATCCATAAGTCTCAGCATCTATGACAGGATCATGCGGAATTCCTATTCTTTTCAGGCATTTTTCCCTAGGATTTGCCATACTGATGGAATCTTCATATTATCCCTGGTCTTGCTGTTAATCCTGTGGCATGTTCCCTCCTTTTGTATGTTGGTCAACAGGGGTCTCACCATTAGTCAGCCTCTGCTACCTAGACCCTGCAAATTATTCCCAACACAGCAAAACAGTATTCCATCTTGTGTCTTGCCCTTTGCCTCCTGGTGTAGCAGGTCTCTGTGCCACCTTGCACATAGCAGCAACATCACTGAGACAGCTTTTCTACGTACTTTGGACCAATACTTCAAAAGATAGTGTTTGGAAGGTTGCTTGGTATCATATAAGCTAGCTTTACTTTGCTTTTTCATAAAAAAAAAATATTGTTTCTCTATATGCTTTCAAATTCTAGTCTGGGAAAGATTTCCCTGCTTGCTGCAGGAAATTTGTTGCCTGCTGTAACTGGTACATTTTTCTCCTGTTGAAAATAAAAACAAATGCAGTGATACTCATCACAAATTCTTTTTTACCTAGTTTAGTCTCTGAATTTGATGTGACCATGAAGCCCAGAATAATAAAAGATCCAGAAGATTTTCTACAAAGAATTCTAAAAGGCAAATCCCTGTCACAGTCCAAGAACTTATTTCCTTGTGGTGCAAGGCCTGTTTACAATAGTTCTTCTAAATATTGAACAGTTTTTCTAAATATAGAACAGTTCCTTTAAAATTCATAGTTAATATGTTAAATGCAGGAATCATCCAAACATATTTTCATTTTTAAAGAAAAACATTTCCCTTTTAAATCAGGTCTGATCACACAACATCATTGGCTGCATAACAAATGCATTTGGTTTACTTTATACACATTTTGGTCACCTGCAAAACATTCACATACTATAAACATCTAAGAAATGGCATCTTTAACAGTACCTCCACAAGG
>VYZS01017149.1:0-19929 GCA_013400695.1 Neodrepanis coruscans
GGAGGCACAGCAGGGCTTGGTGCCTTCCCAGGAGCAGCTCTACCACAGAGGACACCAAGCAGGAACAGCCCTGACAACACCCAGTTCCTGGGTTACCAACCTCTGCTCTCAGGACAGGAAGGAGTAAAAGCCAGATTTCAGGATTATTTATGAAGTCATTCTAGCAATGATCACTCTTGGGGCCTTGATGGACCACAAGAGCGGAGCCTATGGACAAGAAGGGACTGTGCACAGCTCAGCTCATGGCCAAATAACACAGCCTGAACCTCAGTCTGCTGGAGCATCCTCTGTGTGGGCACAAAGGAGCATCCCTGGTGCCAGCAGGAGCTGAAGCAGCCCTGACCTGGTGCTGTGGGAAAGGAAATGCACTGCCAGAAAAGAGAGGTCCTGGCCTCAGGTACTGCCCTGTCTGAACCACACAGGAAAACAGCTAAGAAGGTAACTGTTTTCTGATTAGAAGCAGCAGATTCCTCAGAGGGCAGAAAGCCACGTTAAGCATCAGGTTTCTTTAACTGACAGGAGGTGAGGTCAATATGACTGACAGGAACACCCATGCTGTGGTGATAATCTGACACATCCTGGGAAACAAGAGTTGCTCAGCCACTCCCAGGGAAACCTGAAATTCAAAGTCACACGACACATGGCAAGGCAGACATGGAATAACACCTGAAGTGAAAACACAGGTAATTAATTCAGCCAGCACTGCTGGTGGAGGGTTGCTGGGGGTGTGCAGACTGCAGTGACCACAGGAACAGCAAGAGCTGCTGCTTGGTTTAGTCAGACAGCCACAGCCTTGCCTGTAAAGGATTTGGAAACCAGTGCCCTTACAGGCTGTGACTGCTTGTTATCTTACCTTGGTGCACATAACACCTTTCATTGCATCCCATCTGGGACCTGAGCAACACAGAGCCATCCCCACCTCCCTCTGAGAGTTTCAAGTCCTACAGGAATGTGGAGTAAACTCACTGAGAGGGACTGAGAGAGCAACTGATCTGTTCTGGAGAGCCAGCTGGGTAAAATGAAAAGCCCTGCATTGAACTAATTGGGAGATCAATGCTCTTGCTCCTGCTTTTCCAGTGCCCTTGTCTGTGTTTGCCAGGCTAGGAAATGTCAGGTACTTCCCCAGGGTTTCCCTCATGACTCAGGCCACTCTCAGCCCAAGCACACAATGCTGACACTTTTTAGCCTTTAGGAAACAGATTCCAAACTGCTTCAAGCAGGGACTAAATTTTGCTTTGTCAAAGCCTGTGTTGACTAAGCTGAACCTGATCTGCCTGAACTATGTGTGCCCTCCTCCCCGTGGGGGTTTCTCTGCAGTCCCAACTCAGCACGTGGAAATGTGCCTGGGCTGGGGGCAAACAGAGGTCACACCTTTGCAGACTGGAATAAGCTGGAAGAAAGCAGCCTGCCCTCTGAGAGGGCTGGAGGGGGATGAGAATTCCCAATGGACTCATTTTCACGAAACCTCTAAGACTGTGCTGTGTGTGTTCACAAAGAGGTACCCCACGGCAGAACTGAGTGAGGAAAAAAGCAGGACTCAAACATGAGATTCTCAAATGCTCTAAAGTCAGAATAACCCATTAGGTGGGTAATTTTATAGCAGTTTACAGGTGCCCTGTGCATTACCTGCCATCCCCAGGCACTGGTGTCCTTGTTGCACGTTGCACAATCCATAGTGAGATAATGGGGAGCCCTCAAGAGCATTGCCTCACATTATTTTTAACTCTCTTCATTCCATCCCAAGTCACTGTCACACTGGTAAAGCCCCTGCCTTGTGCCTCTCTCAGAGCAACAGCATTCACAGAAGAAACTTGCCATTGCCATATTGAGAGCAGTCAGCACTTCAGATCCCTGGGACTGCCCCAGAAATAAAGATCTTGTCATATTCCCTCCAATCTCCAGCAAGTGCCAAGCTGTGTCATGTCAGTGTGAGAAGCTGCCCTGTCTCTCCCTTCCTTCCACTGGTGGCACTGGGACACAGACAAACCAGACACGCTCTGTGCTCAGCTGGTGGCAGTTTTTCAAAAGGCTTGGCTGCAGAAGGACAGCCAGCAAGAGGGTTTTGCTTTCCAGAAAGAAGCCACAGAAATCCAAAGTATTAATTTCCTTTAAACTGTCATTAAACATTTTATGTGAGATCAGTAAAAGAAAGGTAAGAAATAACTGGAGGTAAGGAAGTTACTTTGGGTGCTTAGGATCCTGCAGAAGCTGAACTGCCAGTTTACAGATAGAGATCCAACAAAAACTGTGGTATGAATTTCAGGCTGTTAAGGGTTTGGGGTTAGAGGTTTCTGATTTCCAGCTGAGTGACTCCCCTGGGCACAGACCAGGGCACTTAAATAAGCTCTTGTGACTTTGAAACAACCCACCAAAGGAATGTATGCAAAGGTGAGTGTCTCCAAAGAGCTGTTTATGGACACATTTGAGCTGGAGTTGGTCCATCTGCATTTTCCAGCTGCTCTAGGACTGTCACATTACACTCCCGGGCAGAAGTGCATGTGCAGCCCATGCACAGATCACCCTGTAGGTTACCAAATAATCAGATGTGATGTTTGGTGTCCAAGAGAATAAATCATCTTTTTTTCAGGCTCCCTCCTGAGGTTCTTGCTGATCTGTACATGTTAAGCTCATCTAAGCTTGCTGGGGAATTGTGACTTTGAGCACTCGAGTCCTTTACCTCGCCTTGGCTCTGAGTGTTTTCTCATTTATTACAAGGAAACCAATCCTGCATTTATTTTCAGGTGGATACTCAAAGAGAAAAAAGGATGGCAGAGCCCTCCCTCCGTGCATTCAGGCTGTTTAAAGAGACAAAAAGTGCTTTTGAAGAGCCACAAACATCCCCTTGCCTGCTTTCACCTCCTTGGGAGGATTTGTGATACTGCCTTTCAGACTCACGCTCCCCTTTTAAATCATTCATGAGCTTCCATCCCTCAGCATCCTCCAAGCTGCTTCACCCTTCACAGGTGACTGGATCCATCCCAGGAATTTTCTTCTCTTCTGAAATACACTTGAATAGACTGAGCAGATGAGCTGTGCCTTCTGGAGTTTTCAAACTTTGGCTGTTTCTGGTAGTGACACCATTTCCATCACCAATACTGACCCCTGTGAGCCAGAAAGCAGCACATCACCTGTCTGCCCTGGCACTTGGTGGCTTATTCTCTTGCCCAAGGAGCCTGAGCTTCCATCAATCCCAGAACACCTAAATTAGGAGCCCAGGTGCCTGGCAGCACCTCCTGGCTTTAGCAAAAGCTTTGCTGAAACAACACCTTCCTACAAAGCAGTTTAATTTCAACAAAAATGCCTTGGCCAGTTCAAAACCCTTGGAAAATAACTAACTGGATCTCAGTGACCCAGTGCAGAGAGGGTAAGAAGAAACACAATACAAGCACACAAAATGTGAGTTTACAGCACCGAGCTGCACTCCCAAATGCACCAGCCCATGGATTAATGGGGTTGTTCACAGGACAGGCTCTAAAGGGCTGGCTTTCCCTCCTCCAGCACCTGCCAGGCACTGGCAACTCCATGCCCTGGCAAAATCCAGCAGCATTCAGAATTCCTGGACAACCATGGCAGAGCTCCATGCAATGGAAACCTGAGTGGGTGAATCCAGGAGATGCCCTGACCCACCTCCTGCCAATATGACCCTACTCCTGAAACAAGTCTTCTTTTTCTTTCCCCTCAGTACTGGCTGTGCTTTGATTTAATCCCCATAATATCACACAGCCTCCCTCCAGGGGGTTGTTTTAAATGTTAACACAGCCCTGTGTATAACCGTGTTCTAGAGCTTTTCAGGCAAAAACTGCTGCAGAATTCCTCCTCTCCTACACAGGGGCTTTAGCAGAGCTGCACTAGCTTCCTGCTGCCTAAACCTGACGCCATATGATCCTGACAAACAAAACAAATATCCCACTGCTTCTTCCAAGGGTTTGTTTTTCTCAACTAAACAAGGAAAGCCCCAGAAGTCTCCTGAGTGCTACAAGCAACCTACAACAAGGGGACAAGAAGGACCACATTGCCCCCAGTCTCTGGGGGACATCAGGACCACCAAGGCCAACAATGTGTTATTGCTGTAGCTCACAGGAAACAGAAGGCTCCCAACAGATAATGCTTTTAATCAAAGAATGTCATCTGAGTCCTGCTCTACCACACCATCAACTGTTTACCTTTTAATTGCTTGTAATAATTGGGTAGTGGCAAGTTAATGAATTTCACAGTACTGTAACATATCACCCTGTCACTCAGCTGTTTCTGCTGCAGCTGCAGCAAAACTAAGGGTAAGCCTGTGAAATTGCTGAGGAAAGACAATTAACCCTCTCCACTCACCAGGGGAGAAGAGATGCCCCTGGGAGACTCACACCATCATTGCCCTCTCCTCAGCACATTATAACAAATCAGCCTTCTTGTTTCTGGAACAAATACCCCACACAGCAGCTGCCCTTTGCACAAGGCCCTGTGCCCTTGGTACCCACTGTACCCCAGGGCTGCTGGTTCTGCCACTGGGAACCACAGCCCACGAGAGGAGGCAGAGGTTTCACTGACCTTCTTTCAAAGGTACCTTAGATTAACTTTCTTTCTGCAGACAACCCCTGAATTACAGTATTAAAGGATTGAAGGATTCCTGCACTGTGGGAATGTTTCCTGCTCAGAGTTTTTCAATAGTCCAAATTTCCACTCTATCTTTTGTGCCAGTTTTAGTCCACTGGCCCAAATGAGGCCATAAAAGCCATTTGTACAGATTAATGTCATTAGCTCAAACTTTCTCCCTCTTACTCAACAAAATTACAGGGTCTGCAAGGACATGCTAACTTAAGAATGATTTTGCTCTATTTCTTAAGGATTAAGGATTGGCCTATGACTGAGCTTGCACTGGTTTAAACAGGCCAGTTTAATTAATAGAGGCAAACTCCAGGAGACATTTATTTTACTGTGACCAACTGCACCCAAAGCCATACCCTGGATAACTAACTGGTCTCCTTCCCAGAACTGACACCTGACTCAATGCAAGGGACTCTTAGAGTGCACTCTGAGCCTACACCCAAAGGGGACCTGCCCAGTGCCAATGGCCTTGGAAAACCAGCTTGTTTAACTGGTATGGACAAGGTTATGTCCTGTTCCCCAGAAGTGTCCTGCTGTCTGTGGGGCACAGGCACTCAGGCCAAGGATCTTTTTCCTACAACAAATGAATGCTGTGCCTCATTAAAAATCCCAGTAGTACAAATTCACTGCAGGATAACAAACCTGTGTTGATTTACTACCTGCAAACTGCACTTGCTGATAGAGGCAATAAATAAGACAGAGTAAGAGAGAGTATTGCTTAGAAGCAAATGTACCTAAAAAATAGCCAAGTGTAAATCTCGAGGGCCAGAAATCTCAGCTTTTTCCATATGTCAACACCAAGCAGCAGAGTCCTCTTCCCTTGGGGCCAGGCAGTGTCCTGGCTGCAGGATTCCTTACCTGGCTCCTTGTGTGCCTGTGGAGTTGAGGCAAACACAGACAAGCCACCCTTTCACCAGGAAGGAAGAAAACAAATTTATGCACAACCCAGGGGAAGCACAGGTTTTTGGTATGATGGTTTATATTTAAATAAGCTCTACAATCCCTTGGTCTTCTAAAGCAGGAATTCAGAAAAAGGGAAAGAGAAATTGAAAGCATGTGGAATGCTCACACCCACACCACCTTGCGTCAGACCCAAGACACTGAGTGGGACAAGCTCTCAAAGGCAAGCACCCAATTAGAAAACCTGTGGCCATGAAGGGTTAACTGCAGCTGACACACACTGCAGTGCTACAGCCAATCTGAAGCTGCAGCTTTGTGATAGCAGAGGGTATTTTGGTTTTTTACCACTATGCTGTCTCTGGTTTTTGTGTGGCTGCTGAGATGGAAAAACAGCACTCTTGGCATTTTGCTTTCAGCCCTTGCAAGGTACTTTTCTACCCCTTTAAAGTGCCAGGAACTTTCCAGAGATAATAGGTCTCAAGGGGCAGTTTTACGTATTTATTTTGTCTTCCTTCACAGAGAAAGGCAACAGGCAAGGGAGTTCAAACAGAGCTCAGAGAGCCAAAAAGGAAACCACAGCTTTTCTTTTGCTCTTCAGATCTTATGTTTAGTGAGGCCTCATCCCTCAGCACAAGAGATATTGTTTTGTGTCTCCTGAGGCCTCAGCACCAGAGATAGTGTATTGTGCTCTTCCTGGGCTTTTTAAATACCTCAGGTCACCCTGAGAGATTCATCCTGACATTAACTGAAAGATGCAGATCAACACTCTTAGTTCTTCTCTCCCATCTTCCCCAGACCTCAGGAGAGATACCTGGAGATAAGATGTTCCAGTTTCAGTAGCAAAGATAATCTCTGACAGCAGGGCTTGGGAAATAAGTCAGGTTGTTTATCCTCCAGTGGCAGTTTTGCTCTTTTTTGGTTCACAGAGCATAAAGGAGAAAGTTCTTTTCTAAACTCTGTCCTGTTTATCCCCCTCCCTCCAGCTCCCTGATTTCACCCAAAGGTCACCAGGGTGAGACTGAACTCAGCGTAGTTTGTGCTCCTGTGCATTACTGTGTGTTCAGAACATGACTCTCTCATGACTCTGCTCTTGCAGGCCCTGCAGCTGAAAGAGGAGCATCCTGGAGGCCCTGCAGCTTCTGCTGGCTGTGAGCAGCCACAGAGGATTCACACAGCAGCTTTGGAACTGGGTCATGCTGCACAGGCAACTCACACTCCCAGTGGACAAGGCCCCTCTCCCAAGCTGTGACAAACCCAGCAGTGACTCCAAGAGCACAGGAACATCCCTCCTGCCCCAGGCCTGGGGGCTGCCTGTCCCCTGACACACTGGGGCTTTGTCATCACACCAGGCCACAGCACTGCTGAGACTGCACTGAAGAACCCAACTATAATCATTAACCTGAGGACTGACTCCTGCTCCTTTAACCAAGAGTATCTCACAACAAAGCTTCAGATGTACAACCTGCTATGAGAACACTTGTAACAGCTTTATCTCGGCAATGAAGCTGCTTCCTTCCTTCAGGAAGAGACACAGGTATATTCTCCCCTGTGTGACTGTGAGCCAGAGGACTGTGTGGGTCTGTGTCCCACCCCAGGGTGTCCCATGCCTGGCAATACTTCCAGCAAATTGCTTACACTGGACAGTAAAGAAAAGATTTGATGCAAAGAAGGAAAAACAATCACCCAAACAACAAAGTGAAACTTAATGTCAGGCCCTTTTATTCGGGAGGTCTTTAGCAGGGGTTGTTTTATTCTCCCTGCCAGAGCACAGCCAACTGAGCCATGTGTGCACCTTGCTACAGGCCAGGAACTCCAGAGGCCCCTGAAATCCCTGCCATGCTGAAGCCAGGGAAGCTCAGCTGTGCCCCTGAGCTTTGCTGAGCCAGCACCTCCCTCTCCAGCAAAGCCCAGGATCTCTGCAGCTTCCACGTCCTCTGCACATGTTCCCTGCCCCTCCACAAAGGGTCTCCTCCTGACAAACTGACACCTGTTATCTCTCCTCCAGCACTATTAGCACATGGACTTAAACTAAATCAAGAAAATTCCATTATTGTGTCACAAATGTGTAAAATTTGCTTTTGTTTCATGTGACATTTGAGTTTGGAAGAAAGCCTTTGCTCTGAAATCCAATTACTGACTAACAGTGCTGAGCAGGTAAATAGCTAATTCCCAGATCTTCTGCTGACCTTTTCCCACAATTTCCAATACATTTCAAGCCATGAGTTTGGCAGAGCAATTGCCCAGAGAGGACTTTCACCATCCCCACCACACAACCAGAGGAAACATACGCAGAAATAAGCACCCAGGGGCAAACTCCCTCTCACTTGGTTATTGATTTCCATCAACAGCTTTGCAATGAGAATGCATTTGGCTTTTACCCTAAAGAGGCAAAATGGGAAAACCAGATTAAACACACCATTACACACACCCACAAATGGACACAGAGAGCAGGGGTGAAAGCCCATTTCTTGACCCAGCAGAGAGAATCTTACTCCTTACCTACTTTTTCATCACTGCCCTGATTAGATTACTCTGCAAGAAAATCTCAAATTCCTCACCCCCTAAGAATCCACCCCCGGGTCTCTGCCTCATCCAGGGCAGAAGCTCATGCTTTTAATTAAGCAAATAATAAAAATTCTTAAAATTGCCTTTGGCCTGGAATTGCTCATTCTGTTTCTCCTCACTACTACTGAAACAAAAAACTTAACACCAAAGCAGGCAAGTATCAGTATCTCATCTCAATGTTTTTTAATTGACAGCTTTGATAGAATTTGGTTGCAGTGACCAAAAATGACCATAATTCAACCATAAACTGCACATACTCACTTTGCTGCCTACTCCAGATGTGAGGCTTCCATATCCTGAACTGCTCATGCAGCAACACATGGCACTTAGTGGAATTCCTGTGGTTACCTCAAGCTCTGGTCTGCCTGCCAAACCTGGTGTTCCAAGGCCCCCAAGTCTCAAAAGGAGTTTGTACTGTCAGACCCCCTGGCTCTCAAGGCTTGTCCACAGTCCCTACTGTTAGATATGAGACCAGAGTTAATTGCAGAGAAGTTCTGGGTGAGGAGTCTCCAATGAATGAGCAGAATCAGAGGATTTCAGCAGTGCTGTACAGACAGAGATCCTGAGGAGAGTGCCAAACTCACCTGGAGTACTAACAGCATCTGGATAATGGAGGGTGGGACTCTGGCTCTGGAACGGGACAGGGCATCCTCCAGCTTTATGTTGAGGGTGATGATGTTCCTGAAGTGCAGCAGGGCCAGCTGCCTGACAGAGGGCTCCTTCCCCTTGGGGACACAAACACACACAGGCAGGCAGCATGAGCAGGGTGGAAACCAGGCCCAAAATCCTCTGCCCAAATCCCTCCCTTCACCTCTGAGGGGTGACAGCAATGGCAAACCTAATTGAGCAGCAAAAGAAACGTGACAAAGGACAGGGAAGCCTTAAAGTCTGCACAGCAAATTGGATTTGGCTGCAGACAATGACTGAGTGTGATGGTGTGGAGATGATGGAGGGCTGGGCAGGGGCGAGAGCTGAATTATATGTATATGAATATGTAGTGCTTAACAGTACATCAGTAATGAAAGGCATCATTATGTTTTTCAAAAAAAAGCTGTGTTGCAAACAGGTTGAATTTCCACTACTTCTTAAGATGTATAGAACTGGCTGGTTGCTGTCTTCAGATTGTGGCTGGAACCCTGACTCAGCCCACCTCTGTGGGTCCTCTTTTCTCCACTACAAAGCAGGAGCAGAGCTGAAGTTCCATATTAAATTTTCAAAGACACCTTTTTGCAGTTCAGCATCACCATGGCATTGAAGAAACTCCTCTGAAGAACCCACCACTAGCTGTGTCTGCAGAGATTAACAGCACTTGCCTCATGAGGAGTTCCCTCTTCCTGGCACTAGCAGTTCTTCCTTGGGTGTGTGTGGCTGCATACATAGATTTTTTGCCTGTATACACAGATTTTTTGCCTGCTGTTATGAAAGTTGCCAGCCAAATATTAACACTGCTGCAAGGTTCAGCTGGTGTTGACTTTTCTAAGGCTGGAACAAAGAAGACTGACCCAGCCTCACTTACTCCTTTTCACTTGGTTAATTATTTATACTGGAGTAAAGAAGGCCCCAAATCTGCTTCAGTTGCTAATGAATAGGATGTACAAGAACATGTAAGCAGCAGCTGGGCTTTGGGAAGTAACCTCAGAACATCAGCAACAAGATCTATTTGAATTTATGTGGGACTTGGGGCTTTTAACCCCTCAAGGTTCCCTTGGAAATACAAGTAATTATTCCTATCTGCTAAGGGAGGAAACTCATGTTACTAAAATAATTTCAAAGGCCTCAGAAACACAACAGAAAAGGGGTGTTTGGTGCAAATTTAAAAAACAACTGAGTGTGTTCCAATTTAGTCAAGTGCTTTGGAAAACCAGGCTGAGAGCCTCCCTGTACCCCTAGGTGTCCAATTATCTTGAATTTAAATTAATGGGGCACTTAGAAAAACCTCCCTTTGTGTTTTCTTCCCTTTCAGAATCAAATTCCTTGTGAAGCTGCAGCTTTTCCACTGAATTCAGGTTTCTTATGTGTCCCTATCTGCAGATGCAAATGGTAGTATCATTAAGATCTGGGCAATCATTTTAGGCATTAAATCCCCTTGGATTTAATGTGAGAAGGTTTCTGAAGCTTCCCCAATATGCTGAGGCACCCAGCTCCTGCTAAAACCTGCAGGCACCTATGAGCAACCCCAGAGGGTCACTTACATTTCTCTGGTACAGATTTCCTTGGGATTTAAGTGATAAACACCACTTTGTGGCCATCACTAAATTAGAGGATTGAGCCTTCACCCAAATCAGCTCAAATATCTATTGTGGATTCAAAATGCCTGGAGTCCAAACCTGTGCTCAGCTAAACTGGTCTCACTCCACTGGCTATTGCTGTCCACTCAGAGCAGCACAGAACTTGATCTCAGAGACACCTTTTCAAAAGTGGAGCTGCTTCAGTGACAAATTCACACTGCAGAGAAGGAAATGCACGTATTTAAGTCACCACTTATTTCACTGTGTGCATATCTGTGTTTCATCCTTCACAACCTTTCTTCACTTTTGGTGTGAATTGGCAGGACTAACCAGCCTCCCTGCACTCCATTCTTGCTTCCCAAGTTCCCCTTCATGTTTTCCACCCAAGCTCTTCAAACATACTTGCATAAGTCAGTTATTTGCAGGCCATGACTACACAGAACAGCTGCACTGGGAGCCTGGCCCAAGGAGAGAGAACTAAGGATTGCAGCAATCTGTGGAGCAACCAGTACAGTGGCTTTTTCCAGTTTTTCAAGATTCTATAGGAACAGAGTAATTTTTCACCTGCACAGGATAGAAAATAGCCTGAAGCATGGGCAGGACATCACTGAAGAAAAAATCCCAGGTTTCAGCTAAGGTATCCAGGAGTTTCTGCCCTGCAAAAACACAAACCAAAGGAGTGAACTCTGGGGATTGTGACCTGATAACTGCAGAGAGTAACACATGCAGGAAACAATGTGAACCTGCTATTAACACTAAGATGATTCATGCAGCAGCTACTATCAGCAGTGTGGAATTAGTACACTTTTTGGGTATCAGATCCTTCAGTATTTGTCTTTTCAGGTGACACATCTCATGCTCTCAGTGAACTCAGACTTTGAGGTTACTCAGGAAAACCCTGTGAAGACCAAAGAGTAAGAGCCCAGGGTACCTCCTCCTCTTGCAGCAACACCCACTGGACAAGGCAGGGGAGGAGAAGAGGAGGAGGACACAGCAGGTTAAATGTGGCAGATGAATCTACCCCACAGTGCTCCCTCTGCCCTTCAAGCTGGAAGGCAGCAGATGCTCCACAAAGCATCCCCTCCAATCAATCCCACTGCTTCCCTGAACCTCCACTTACATAGAAAATCTCACCCAAGATCTATGGAAAAAGACAATGGCACGTTAGGGCCCTAATTTTCCCTGTAACTTCCAAAGGATGCCATCAGAATCCACGGGTTCCCCCCAAAGCCACCTCCTTGTCCAGTCCTGCCCCAGCTGCAGCCACCTGGAGGCCTCCCCAGGGGAGACTGGAGAAGCTCTGGCCAGGCTGCACAACCAAACTGGACACTGGGCTCCTCAGAGAAGAGTTTTTAAAACACAGAGGCAAATGCAGGAGGTGAGATCCACATGGGAATTCTGGTCCAGTAAGTGGATGCTGCCTTCAAATCCCTGTTCCCCAAAACGGCCCATGGGACCTTGGACAAGTTCCTCACTATCCCTGTGCCCCAAAGCCAACTGTGAAAGGAAAGCAATGCCCCTGCACCTCCCCCAGCAGGGCTGGGGCACATAAACCCACCAATGATTAGGAGTAATTTGGACAAGAATATACGACTTACCAGGAAGCAAATTCAATAGCAATCAATCAATATTACTATTGGTGTCAGAATCAGATACTATTCTTAATTTCTGTATTGGAGCATTACTTTGGGCCTCAGCCAGGGAACATTTTGCCCAGAATTATACACATATCACAGAGCAACTGTGCATGAAAGCATCTCCAGTGCTAACTGCAAAGGGAGCCAAGTGCCAATCTTTATTATGGGATCCTTGATCCCCCCGCATTTTTAAGCACATGATGAAGAGCATCAGCTCTGGTCCATCTGAAACTCCTGAATTATCCCTGGGCTGATGACTTTAAGTGCTTTCAGTGACAAATGTGGATCACCATGCTGTACTGCAGCTGCTGGCTCGTGAAGCAGGCCAAGGGCTGCCTCTCTGCACCACCAGGCAGGAGCTCTCTGTCCTGCACACTCATGCACAACAGGGAAAAGGGGGTTTTCTGTCAGTAACAACAATAACAACAAAGCCCTGTGTTCTTTCTGGCTGGGCTGAGGTGATTTTCTTCCCAGTAGCTGGTAGGGGCTGTGCTTTGGATTTGTGCTGGAACAGTGCTGGTAACACAGGGATGTTTTAGTTCTTGCTGAGCAGGGCTTGCACAGAGCCAAGGCCTTTTGTGCTCCTCACCCACCCCACCTGGGTGCTGAGGGGCACCAGGAGCTGGGACAGCTGATCCCAGCTGGCCACAGGGACATCCCAGACCATGTGGCACCATGCTCAGCATATGGAGCTGGGGGAGAAGGAGGGAGGGGGGACATTCAGAGTGATGATGTTTTCCTTCCCAAGCCACTATGATGGAGCCCAGCTTTCCTGGGATGGCTGAGCACCTGCCTGCCCACGGGAAGCAGTGAATTAATTCCTTGTCTTGCTTTGCTTCCATGCAGAATTATTTCTTTCCCTCTTAAACTGTCTTTATTTCAATGCACAGATTTTCTCACTTTTACCCTTCCAACTCCTCCATCCCGTCAGGGGAAGGAAGAGAGCAGCAGAGTGGGGCTGAGTTACCACACCACCACCTTTGCCATTTAACACTCATACACCAGTGTCTGAAACACTCAAGTGTTCTCAATGTATAAATCTGGTCACAGAGGAGAAGCCCAACCACTCTACCCCTCGAGGGCAGAGCTGTAAGGAGTTAGATATGGTAGTTGACCAAAAGTTGAGGTTAAGTGAAAACTAAGCCCTTACAAACGTGGTCCTTTTCAAATCTTGCTGCTAGAGTTGCATGAATTCAACTTACCCTGTTGAGATAAACATGCCTTTACATCACACATTTATTCNCCATGATTTTCAAAACCTGCAGGATAAAACTCCTCCAAAGTGTGGGTTTTTTCTCTGTTGGAAACATCAACCCCGACTGGATGAGGAAACTCACACCATGGGATGGGAACAGCCTGGGTTCTGAGGGCAGGACTGCTGCTGCTGCTGCAGACCCAGGAAGGGAGCCCCATCTCTGAGCATGGACTGGGAAAAAACATGACCAGTTTAATCCTCACCTTACCAGAATTTCTGACCATGTTTTAAGGGGCAACCACAAAACAACACACTAAACAAAAAACTAAAATAAGTTTAAAGTCAACACTTGGCAGAAATTTGGTATTTCCTAAACATGCTCCTATATATGAAGGCCCTTCAGTTGCCTCACTTTTCAGTTTTTCATCTCATCTTTGGCCTCAAACATCAGATATAGACATTTTAATTTTCAGGCTGGGAAAACCCAGAGAAAAAAGGGCTGGACTTTAACAGGTCTCTGCATCTTATTTGCTGATTTGATACTGATAAAACAACGTTCTTTGACTTCCAAAGCAGCTCTGAAGGCCTCAAGACCCTTCTGGCCCCTCTTGTGCCCTCCAAGCAGTAATTTGACATCACTGAGGAATCTGCTGTTCAGCTGGGAGAGTCTCTGTACTCTTTCTGTGGGTTCTGGGGTTCTCAATGTGAAATTGGTTCTCCTTTTGTGGTGCTCAGGGCTATTGTCTCTCCAGCAGGAAAGCTGGGTGCTATAGCACCGCCTTAATGTGATCAGTGCTTGTGTCAGGGATGAAAGGTCACATCCAGGGTTTAGAGAGAGCTGGGACTAACATAAATTGCTGTATCCAAGCTCCTGCTGGAGCAGTTTATTCAGGCTAAGATGTTATGACAGCTTTGGAAAAGGAAAGATGCATTTCTTTAAAATTGCCTCCACTCCCCAGAGATCTGACAGGGGCATTTGCTGAAACTCCTGTGACAGACACAGCTAAAAATCCAAGTTACCTTCATAAAACCGGATCTTGTCCCTGAGGATCACCATGCCTTTTGTGAGCAGCTGATTCTGTAAATAAAATATAGACTACCTTTACTCAACTCTGCACTCCCCTACAGCCAAATTCCAACACAGTTCACACTTTGTTATCCTTAACTTGGACAAGGAAGAGGGGTTTTATTGTAATGACCAATCTCCGATTCCTGCTGTGTCCATCCTGCTTCAGCCACTCGGGACACTTATCCAATGATGATGTTTCCAGGACACAGCACGTTTTGTGCAGGACAAAGTGCTTCTCACACTGCAAATGGCCCACCTACCCAACATGTTGTGTCTTGGAGAAGCAGAAGGAATATTATTGCTTCAACAGACAGTGATACCTCCTGCTGAAGGAACTGCAATACAGTGAGCTTCACTGGTTTACACAGGAGCCTAAATTTTAAAACTACAGGAGAATGCCTGAGATTTACTGAAAGACAGCAATGTCCTACAGAAACACAGTGACAGCTTGGGCTTTCACTGTCTAAATACATATTTATATATAAATTATGTAACAAAAATTCAAATCTTAGTAGCCCACAGATGACAAAAACACAGAGAAGCCAAAGGACATCTCTAAATGGTTTCAAGAAATGGTGAAATGGTTTTGCTCAGTAGCATCTAAGAAAATGAGATTACAATACAGACAACACATGCTTACCTGCAGATATTCAGTGAAAAAGGATCCCAGTTCTGTTTTCAGCAATTGCCTGTGTTAAAAAGAGGAAGGAAAGAATCTGTGTGATCAGCTGTGCACTGCATGAAAGAGGGCAAGTCACCAATAGCAAAGTGTTGTTGGATGAGCAGAGTCAGTCAATAGTAACTACAAAGAGGGTCAACAATCCCAAGACTCCCAACCAGCCTTTCTGGGTGCTGAAAAACACCTGCTGTGGTTTCAGATGGCTCAGTGGCACAAAAATCCATATGAAAGGAAATTCAGACTTGATGAAAAGGTGGCTGATGTGTTCAGAGCCAAATCATCCCTGTCCAGCATAAAGGTGAAGAACAATCTGTGACAACAACCAAGTGATTTACCCAGTGATCCAAGAGACCTTAAACCATTATTATTGATGGGGTTCTCTCTGGATCAGAGGCAATGGCACCACAGGTTCATCTTACTTTGAACATGGATAGAGAAACCATGTTCAGGTTAAACTGACAAGAAAGTTGCAGTTTTGAATTCTCCTGTAAGACAATTTGCTCCCAGGTATTTCTTTGTGCCACTGTTTTAAAAAAACACTGACAGTCTATGCTGACATTTGCTTGATTTTCTACCCTCTCCTCAAACCAGCAGCTCCACCTGGATTCCTCACAGCCTTCTCTTTTAATATTTTATGTTCTGGCATTTAGGACAAGAAATACAAAAGTATGTTCTACTTCCCCAGAAATAAGTAGATACAAACACAACAGATTTATGGATTAAACAGAATCTCACGACACTTCCGTTTTTTCAGCTGTGAATGACCTAAAGCACCTAAAGTTTGAGTTCATTACATGCCCTGGGCTGCACCACTGGCAGCACCACGGCCACATTAACACCTGATTACTGGGCAGAAGAACTGACAGCACAATTCATGCATCTTGCTTTCTGAATCCCTCATAACACAGCCACTTCAAGCTACTTAATTAATTCTAGTGCAACAGTGAGGCCCCCAGGCCAGATCAGAGCACTGGTGTTTGATGTTCTCTGTGCATAAAAGGGATCCACAGCAGCACTGGATCCAAGACTGTGCCTAGGATTTCCTTTTCCTCCTTGTTTCATTTCCTTTAGCAGAAACCAGTGAGGCTGTCCCAGGCTGGATAATTCCAACTACTGGCCCACCTCAGACACGTGGGCATGGTGCTGCAATCCAGGTAACCCCACAAGAGACCTCAGTTCAAGTGCAGCTGATTTTGAAGCCAGTCATTCTGCACTCCTATGGAGCTTGTCTACCATTGGTGTCAGGGCTTTACTGCCTAATGACTTCATAAATTAAGATGGTAATATAAATTCACATCAAACCTGCTAAAACAGCTCCTGGCTTCTTTTTCTTCCTGCTGCTGCTTTTTTGGTTCATTTTGAAATTAACTCTTTCAACATGACTCAGAAGAGAGGGTGTAACACTACAATTTATGTTAAATAATGAAGCACATGCAAACAAGTGACTTTACTGGGTTTGAACCCTTGCTGCTAAAGAGGAAATGCCACTAAAATGTGCTTTGTTTGCACCAGATCAGTATCCTGAAACTCAGAAACAAGAGACAGCTATAAATATGTATTAGCTCTAATACAGGACATCCTGCTTCCACTGTGTTTCCTTTTCCTTCCCTTTCCTCCTTGCTTTACAAGTGGTCAAAATAAACACTAGGAAATCACACATGGTACAGATTTGTACTCACCGGTGTTTTCTTAAATACCCAGGGTTCAAAGCCCTGGGATGTGTGTTCAGAAGAGGAACTGTTATGTATTTATTTGCATATATGTGACATTCCTGAGTCAAAACAATGGTGTGCAAATATTGTTCAAATATTTACACTTGGCCTGTGAATCAACCTTGACACTCAGGGGTTTATCATGGGAAGTATTCCAGAACCTGCTCCCATGGAAGTGGTAAAATAAAGTCACTCCTTTTACTGTCCTGTAACTGTTAAAGAAAGTAACTAACACCAGCTATTTACCTGAACCCTTCCACACCCAAGTTCTGCCCAGTGGAAATAATGGCTGTGTTTCGTTGTGTGCTCGTGAAGAAAATTCATCTGAAACAATCCTGGAGCAAGCACACACTTGTCCCACACTGCTGAGATCATGTTTATGCAAAGGAGCTTGTTTTGAAATAAATAACAACAGCAGCCAGACAGGTATTTTTGGCATGTGTCAGATCAGTACTTTCTCAGTCCAGCTGTGAGCTGAATTTCAGGGAGGCAAAAGGGCTTTGGCTGCAAACAGTCAGGAGGTTCTAAAACATTACAGACTGTGTTCAGCAGTAAAATGAACACAGAGCAGCAGTTTCTGTAAAGTGGTTGTGGCTGGATATGCAAAAAACCCTGTAAAATATCAGTATTTGTGGTGAGTTTGCCTGTGCAGCTGCATGGGTTCTGTTTCCAGGCATCCTGGTGGTGCAGGGTTCATACCCAGGTAAATGGTAGCAGGATTTGGGTACAGTTCTGTGTATTTGTTGGTATTTATCTCTGCCATACCTGCAGATAACCCTGCCTCTTTTATCCCTCACCAGCAGATGAGCATTTAAGGCAAATGCACTGGGCCAGGAAATCTCAGCCCAGAACCACCATTTTTTGTCATTCAGATGAAGCTGAAGAATCCCAACTGCACTTACAATAATAATGATTAACCATTATTCCAATCACTACCTCCACATGATTGATGGCTCATGCTAACTGACAGCCACCCTGCTACAGCTATTCTTTGCATGTCATCTTCTCCCCAGAGATGTAAGAAATAACTGAGTAAGTCTCTTTTAATTTCAAAGAGACAAAGGGAGGGAAAAAGAGAGAACAGAGGCCCAATGTCATTTGTCTGGACCTCTCTGAAAAGGTTCCCACAACTAAAGGCCAGCTACCCCAGAGTGGGATCCAGACAGGGACAGATAAGCCCAGAGTATCTGGGTGTGCTGGGGTTTTGTCAGACTCCAGTGCCCAGACAGAGCAGGAATAGGCAGTAAGGGAAAGGGAAGAACTGAGGCTCTTATCTGAAGACAGCCAGATGTAATAAGCTGCCTGTCTTTTTTAAGTGCAGATTCTTTTCCACCGTTTATTTCACAAAGCACTGGGACAAATTTCTAAAAGGAAATCTGCTGCCTTGCCCTTGCCAGTGAGAGAGGGTTTGGCAAGTAATAAGTGCTAAAAAACCAGTAAAAAGTGCAGTGCTGTAAATCCAGGTATCAGCTTATCTCTTGGTCAGCTTTGCAACTATAACTGAAATAATTGGAATGGTAGGATTTTTGCCCCTTTTTTTGTTTTTTTGACTGAAACTACCACTGGGGCAGTTAATAGTGCAGCAGGAGCTTTGGAGTGGGAGTGGTGGCAGAAGAGCTGAGCAGACTGAGCAGTGGTGGCAGAAGTGATGAGCAGCCTGGCAGAGGGCAGTGACTTACCTGACGCCCTCGTTGAGGTTGTAGAGCTCATGGTCTGGCAGACCCTTGCGCTGGAACACGGCTATCACTCCATTGTGGATGCTGCAAGAGGACATGGGGAGCCATGAGCACACACAGACACTCCACCAGGGCATCACTCACACAGCAAGGAAACATCCTTGTCCACACACTGCAGAACCTCTCTAAAAAGTCATAGGTCACTTCTGGTCCTACTCAGAGCTGCACATCTGAAATCAGTAATTTCAACAAACTTAGGCACACATATTTTAGGCATTTAAAGTATCTTAACTGTAACTTTTAATATATACACATATTAAGAATTTTGAAGTATAGTTTTGTCTCTGTGCCTCACTACAGAGACAATTAACAGCTTTGCTGTGCCATCAGTGATGATACTCCCAGTACTGTTGGCATATATTTGTCTGAGCTGTGGTTATTTATCAGCAAACCAGACACTATACCTCAAATCACAAACAGAGCAGCCCTTTTCTAGTGTGTGTTCTCAACAATTTTGAGCTCTTGAGAAGGCTCTCACACAGTAGATAATCATGAATTTTAAATCCATTTAACCCATCTCTCATTCATTTTTGAAAATGAAACAATAGAAACAGGCAATCAGTTACAAAGACTGTTTCCTATTAGCAGTCACTCATTTCTCAGAGATTCACACTCTGGCTGAAGGAAAAGCAAGGCTGTGCTGAAAGAACAGGTTCAGAGTTTTAAGGGGGACAGTGGGAGAGGCAGAGATGTGCTCAGCACAGGCCACCACCTGTCCCACAAAAATGCTCCTGTTTCCTTTTCCATGCCATTTGTCACTGCTCTGCAAGCAGATGTTGCTTAGAGGGGGTGACTTTCTGTTGCAATCAGATGCAACTGGTGACAGGATGGAGGCCCCAGAATTCTCTAGCTCAACACAGAGCCACAGACCCAACCCCGTCTGTCCCATGAACTGTAGGATGCTGAGGGACAAAACCCTGCCAGGACTGCAGGTGCTGAAGCAGAACTTGCTGCTGCCATGACCTTAAGAAGATGTACCTGAAAGGGCTCCTGAAATGAATGTGTGCCTCTCAGTGAAGCTCTGAAACACACGGGCACAACTGGTGTGATGACACACCGGCCTCATCCTCCCAACTCAGAGCTGAGGACAAAAGAAATGCCAGTGAAAGTGAGACTAAACCTGTTCCAGCACCAGTACAAGTGTCCTTCCCCAACCCACCTCTTACAGCTTCACAGTTTTGACTCCAAAAGGAAAGAAGGCTCACACAGTCCCTCCATTTGTCACTTCATCCCCCTTCTCTTACACACTCCCCCACCCTTGTAACTGCTTAGCAACTCGTACCACATTTAGCTCTGGAATGGAAGTCCCCAAAACATTAAGGCCTTCTGGGTTTCAGCTGGGGTAGAAGGAGTGACTAAGAATATACTGCAGGGTGAGCTCAGCCTTCATTCAAAGGCACACAGCAGCTTTTACAGCTTCCCGAGGCTCACACACAAACAGGCAGCTTTTATCTGCTCCACTGCTGCTACATGATCTCCAGCACAACTGCTCCTGCTGGAGTGACCATCCCCACCACTGGCACTGACTGCAAGTTATTTCTGTCTGGCTGCACCCCAGGTGTGCAGTAAAGGTGATGACACCGACCTCTAAAGGGTATTTTAAGGTATATTT
>VYZS01017152.1:0-15744 GCA_013400695.1 Neodrepanis coruscans
TAACCCAAACCATTACAGTCATCTGCCAAGCAGTTTTTCAATCTTTTTAAAGGATAGAAAATATGTCATTGCTTTCACTCAGGAACCTCTCCCTTTGCTTGACCTGGCAGTCTCTTCTTTTTTGTATTTTGCCTTTCCCCTTCCTCTCACCTTAAAGCGTTCCTTCTAAGTTCTTTCCCTTGCATGTATTCATCCTTATCCTCTGCATTTCATTGTTGATAGTTATTTCTCTATCCTGAAAAGACCCTCAATTTTATTTCCTTTTCTTTGAATTTTTTCTCTCTATTTTAAACTTTTTTTTTTTGACTCAGTGAAGCCTGAATTTTTCTTTTTATATATCACTGAACTTCTGCATTCTATTGTACCCAACTCATCAATGTTTTCAAAACTTCTGCCCTTTTATATCTGAATTCGTATTTTACTGGCATAGTAAACTTTCTATGGTGCAGTTGGTCACATATCAGCAGAGGTGGGGTTCTCTTCATATTCCAAGCTTTCCTCATTTGTGGAAGCAAAAGAAATTATTTTGGATACTGTTTAGAAGGTTACATTCAATTGGCACAAGCTTTTCTATAAATCATGAAGTTGCCATTGTAGCGTCCAACATTTCAAAATCTTTCTGATGTGGGAAAGAAAGGTTTGTGAAATTGCCTTGGTAGGCTTACATATCTTTCTGGAATTGGCTGGACAGCCCTAAGAATGGTGACGCTAAGGAAGACAAGTATACAGTTTGTCCTGTAGTTCTGTTGTTTATCATAAATCTTTCACTACCATGCCTTTATTTGATATTTTATTTGATCTAACAGCTGATAGTGATCGATCACAGATGATTCAGCATTTCCCCCACAGTGGCTGCAGAAAATATAAATTCAGAATGATGCCCCAGTAAGACCATATTGGGTTGTGCCCTAGACTAATGCAAATAAAAACCTTAATGAAATTTCAAATCAGAGAGGTCAGATGTCTGACACTGGAAAATACTTTTTCATGGGGGAAAAAAGTAGATTTTTTCAATGAATCTATCCTTTGCATACAAAGAAATGGGATTGGAAATATCAGTGAGATAAGACCAGGGTAAGAATGGAAATCCAACTGATTCTAAGGGGAAAGCATTACTTTTAGACTGGAAATGTTACACATAAGGAAAATCTCTGAATATGCATGTGAAGGGTTTCTAGGATTCAGCCCTGTGATTTAAAATTAATGTGAACATGTCCTGCTCAGGCAGTGGAATTTGTATAGTGTGAAGGGACTCCAGGTTTCTGGAACAAAAAACATACACTGAGGCAGTAAAAGTTGCAGTGGAAATCATTCTAAAAGTTTTAAGGAATGTTATAGTGAGAAATAGGTTATTTAGGGAGAAAGGCTACACAAAGATATATAAATAATGTAGAAGTAGAAGGAATACATATACTGACTGTTGAACATAAATGACTTAACAGGAAGAGGAACCAGCAGCTCACCTTTGAAACTGGGAATATGAATCCTCATTAAGATGAGAATTGGAGAGTATTAGTGTGCCTTTTTTATTTAATTATTTCTGCTTTAAAAGTGGGGAGGACTTCTAATTTTTTTTTTCCTGCTTACAAACCAGTTATACACAGGATCTCTAACAGATCCTTGCTATATTGGTAGTTAATATGGGAAGGTGAACTATTTTGTTTTCCTAAAGAATTAGTGGATTGAATTCCTCTGAAGTACAGTCTGAGAAATGTGGAAGCTCTTCAGGCATTAGAACTAAGCAGAACATGTTTGTCGTAGAGTAAGGAAGTGAAAGTAAAAAAAAAGTCTCTTTTTCCTACCATGCTGAGGGGGCCGAGGGCACGCCTGGAGCCGGCGGCGGAGGGCTGGGGGCAGCGCCAGCGACCGCGTGGGTTTTCGGTGGTCCCTCTTTCCCCCAGTGGCATGGCGTGGGCGGCACATGCGCTGCCCGGAGCTGCCGCAGGAGGCATGGCCCCAGTCCTGGGCCGGGAGTGGCCATGGCCCCGCACCGAGCCCCGGCCAAGCCCAGGGGAGGAGCCGCGCTTGTTCTGTGGAGGCGGCGGCACTGGCACGAGTTCGGCGGTGCGGCTCGGCCCGGCGCTGCTCAGCGCAGCCGGCGGGAGTGGCGCAGGCCATGGGTGATCGTGGGGACCGGCGGCATGGCCATTGCCGGATGTGCCGTCCCAGCACGCACGTAGCTTCCGACCGGCAGCGGTGTTTTCCCGTGAGCCACTGCAGACACGAGGCGGACTCCCGGGGGCGCTGACCAATGAGATGGGAGCCAGCCCCAGGGACCCATCTGCGCAGGCGCGGATTGGGACCTCCCTATAAAAGCGGAGGATGGCTGGCCATCTTCCTCTCTTCGGCTTTGGACGTGGCAGTGGTAACATCGCTTCTCATCGTCACCGGGACTAATAGCCATGTGGAGGTTGGGTAGGCGATTCAGCTGCAGCGGCCTGGTGGGCATTGCCTGGGGGGAGGAGCCGTTTTCTTTTTGATCACGTTTTTCCGTGATTAGGTTTTTCTTTCTTTCTTTTTCTTCTTTCTCTTTTGGAGGGGTGGACTTCCTTTTTCTTGGAATTGCATTCTTCCTCGTGAATTCCTGGGAGGCGGATTTTCTTCCTTGGGGAGGAGGATTGTTTCTTCCCTTTTGTTTTTTTCCCTTTGTGGGTTTTTTTTTCTTTTCTCCGGGGAGCGAGTGGTCTGGCTATTATCGGCGACTATTTTCAGGGTTCAAAGACCACATCTCTTTCATCAGCACTAAATCCCTTCCCGGGGCTATTGATAAGGGGAGGGAGGGGGGCGCTCACGGTTTCTAACTGTTTTGAGTGTTTTTTCTTCAGTCAAAGCCGGGCGGAAGCTTGCGCTGCTAGGGGGTCCTCAGATCGGCCACGTGCTCCCTCTAATTACCCTGGCGTCTCTCCGGGAGCCCAGAAAGAGACCAGCACTATTTCCAGAGCGTCCTCATCCCAACATGGGCCCTGGGAAACTTAATTTGTCTGTTTTGTTTGCACTTTATTTGTCGGGTTTTGTGTGTGCACTAAATAAACTGTGATATTTGTGTGTTTTCTTCATTTTGGGGTGTGTCTGTGGCTTCTCTCGGAATCTCTTGCCCAAAATCGCTAAATTTGTGGTAAAACCATGACAATGTTAAAAGTCTGAGTAAAGAAAAACATTAAGTTCCACGGGCAAAAGCAGGAGACGGTCTCCTTTCTTCTAGAAGCAACAGTATTTCCTTGCTTTTAAAATTATTTTAGTTGCTGAGGTTTTCTCCCTCGATTTCCCTCTTTCAAAAGTACCTTTCAAACTTGTAAAAGCCAGACCTATGTATTCTTTGCTCTCTCTTGCCTGGGTAATGTAGGTTTGAGGACAATATAAATAATTTCCAAGACTAGATTGGAGCCTTTTGATTAAGAGAAAAGGCTCATTTCCCCTTGAAGAACCTCTCTCAATCCTGTTTAAGTATTTCACTAAACTGCACAGGCAATGCATTGAACAAGTATATGACCCAGAAAAGCAGCATGAATTTCAATTTGCTTTGACTTTCTGAGACATTATGTCATTATGCATTATAGGGCTTAACATCTGCAAAGCACTTTGAAATCACCAGATGGAAGGGTAATAAAAATACCTTGCACTTCTTATTTTGTATTAAAACTGTAATTGAAACATGTTTCTAATGATGTTAATTAATATAAAAATATAAACAGTTTAAGGACACATGGTGAAGTGATAGTGAAATGGCTGCTTTCCTGATGGAAGTGTTGGCAGAAACCTTTCATTCTCTCCTGTTTATCTTTACTGGTTTGAACAACAGAGAGTACAATAGGAAAAGTTTATTTTACATTGTTTATTCCACAAATATATTTAAGATGGCAGCCTTGTTATGCAACAGAAGGCAGAAGGCACTTTCAGCTTCTTGTTTGACTAATTTTCTGTCCCCGTTTTTTATTCTAACATTTAACTCTGGTTATATCTTGCTTTTCTCTTTTGCTTTGGAGCAATAAAATATATGAGCTGTAATCACTTGCCTCTGAGTCAGTTTTGAAGTCTTACTGATCAAGGAAAATGACATTTTTTTAATTGAAAGAAAAAGTATGTACTTGATATTATTTCTGCTCAAAATGGATGTTTTGAAAGTAAAAAAAATATACAGCATGGGGACAGTTTACTGCCTATGTTGGATGACAGACACAGAGATGGACTTGAGCCAAGGTCTCAGTTATATAAAAGCATGGTTTATAGAGGTGAGGAAATTGAAATTCCTCCAGTGGCCCTCTGTATAAAGAGTTGACCCACAAATTTCTATACAAGTATTCCTTGGTAGTGTTAGAAACCTGTTCCATATCTTTTTTAATGAGGCCATGTCTTTTTTTATTAAGGCCACTCAATGGTGTTAGGAATTAAATGACAAAAATGGTAACAAAACAGTGCAGGTCTCATGTGTGGATGAATGAAAGCATCTGTCATTACAATACAGTCATGAACCATCAGTGGTTATGACACTGGTTTTGAAGTATTTTACATCAGTCCATTTGCCTGTGTCGCACACTTGGCAACACTGTAATAGTTAGAGGAGCAACTTAATAAGGACTTTTAGTGTGATTTTCTAACAAAAGAATGCCTGCACTATGGTATCCATCCCCTGGAAAAAATCTTTTTCATCCATTAGCCAGTTCTCATCAAAGACATTAATGCTTCTAATGTTTCAAGGGGATTGCTGATTTAACAAATGACAGAGATCCAAATTAATGTCCTTATGCAGTCAGTATTTTCATAACATTTTAGCTGTTTCTGGCCTCTCTTTTTCCCAATAGCTGTTTCACGGGCACAATGAAAAGTGGATTCACATAGGGTAGGCAGTACAGCTAAATATAAGAACTTATATTTAGAATTTGTCCTCAATGAAAAGCGTAGACAGGAGTTTGATCCAGCAAAAGTAGCAGCATGGGCATGGTGCCATTCTAAACTACTTCAGCATAAATAATATCAGTTTCATTCAGAACTAAAATGTAGTGATGCACAGTTACAAACAGCACAAGCTATAAGCTGAAAAGCAAACAAAAGAACAACCTGTATTCACTTAGATGGCTCATAACCTAAATCCAGGTCATGTCTTCTGAGTTATACAAAAATAGAGAACCTGTGAGATCCCATTGCTAACTGGAACATGAAATAGAGGATGGCAGCTCCCTTCTGCCCACAGGGCCACAGACAAGGCGGGCATGCAGGACCAGATCAAGCTAACCTTTTGGGAGGTTGAAGGGGATGCCGATACCATCAGATTGCAGTTTGGGTTAGTCATGTATGCTTTTTATTCTATCCTTGCTGCTTCCTCCATGTTTCACACAGTGTTTCACTCTTTCTCACAAAAGTTTTCGTTTTCAATCCTTCAGATTTCTCTGTATGCCTTGATCTTTTCCTGCTTTCTTTTCTGTCATTCCTTTTTCTTATCTTTTTCCTTGTTTGTAGCTCCTTTTAATGCAATTCACATTTATTTTGTTCCATGCTACTTTCATCTGTAAAAGTGACATAAAATAAGCATTTTAAGCTATAGGCTGGTCTTTCTGACTGAGTCTTTGACTAAGCTATCCAGGCTGCCATATGGTGTAGTTTCCCTCACACATTGCTCCTGAGTGCTGTCTAGGCCATGAGGTGCAGCAGTATCTTTTGCCTTAGATTTTCTGATGTGCTTTCTAGAAGCACTGTGCTTCTGCAAAAAGGAATTTGCATTCAGATGACACTGCACTCTAAAGACCCATATGGACTCTCTGATATTCCTGTGGTTTATGCTTTCCCATATCTGAAGAAGCCTTTCATGTTTACTCACAGAAAGAGTAGCTGGTAAAAAAAAACCAAACCACCCCACCCCCCTCAAAAAAACCCACAACCCCAAAACAAAAATAAAAACAAAAAAAACCAAACAACAAAAAACAAACAAGATAAGAAATACCTGCTTGCTGAGTAATTTCTCACTTTATCCATGACTATGGGCCACTCCTTAAGTACAGGTCAGAATGAATCATCTGTATCTAGGATTCATGTTGCTTTTCCAGCAAATCAGAGCATGCCTTTTATTGTGGGATTTATTTTTTAAATTTTGCTTCTCCTGACCTCTCCCCTTTCATCCACCACTGTACAAGGAAAAAAAGACGCTTTGTTTTCTTAGCACTCAAATTAGTATTTATAGACAATTTATTTTTTTACGTCCATAATTAATTTTTTTAACATCCATACCAATTCATTAAGCAGTTTTGATCCATTTCATATGTTTTTATTCTGATCCAAACTGTTCCACCAGCTTATTCTTTTATTTTTGCTGTTTAGCTACCTCTCCCTCTCCAAAGTTGAAAACCTCATTTTTTCCAGGTGATAATAACTTCTTTGTCACAATTTGTTTCATTAAAACTATTATGGAGCTGTGTGATTTCAAGCTGATTGTAAGGTGTTACCAATATGATAAAGATTAAGTATTCAATTTAAAGCAAAGGAAGAATCAAAGACCTCTGGCTTGTCACATGCTTTCCAATATCTCTGCATCTGTGTCAGTTATTGAGTTTCACCTGTCTCCACCCATTGTACAGTCCTCTCATGTCATGTCATGATTTGCACCCACGAAACCCTCTTTGGCCCTTCTATTCACTGTTGCAGTTATAGGTTTTATTATGAACAGATGTTCTGCAATGTTTGTAAATCAGTTTGTGGAACAAGACAAGTACCAGTGAAGCACATCATGAAGTAGGTAAGAATGTGGAAGAAGTGACAGAAAAGAGTTCAGTGAACTAAGGCTTCTTGTGTAATTTTAGTATCCAACTGTATGCCACTTAGCCTGGATCACAATAAGGCTGGGATCTGTAAGTGTAATGATTATGAATAATAGTGATTTTATTTGAGAAGGCAGCTCATTTAAGTGTGGCCACACACTCGTGACAGTCTGTACCATCTAAGCTGCAAAAGGCAGCTGTGTTAGCTGATCCATAAGCAGAGAGAAACAATTTGGGAATAGTTATGCAAACTAGTAAGTAGTCTGTAGTAAGGTTTGTAGTAAGGTTCCACCTTACTGCTTGCACACTTAATTTCATAGTTCCGCTTTCTTTAGGAGCAGGTCTGTGTCTTACCTGCCTTGACCTCTGCTCCTTCTGGATTTATCTTCAGAGGACTCCTCTGAAATTCTGTAGAATGACTTACAACTGAGTTGGAGAGGCAAGCACCTCTGAATGTGCTGAATTCCTCTACTTACAGTGTATTAATCAGCTTAGAGTATGTCTTGGTCCTGTATCTGTCTGATGGAAAAGCAAGTCTCCGTAACTTAACCAAGACTAAAAATCACAATCACACGTAAGAGCAAATGGAACACATTTAAAACAGGTAAGACAGAAAAGCAGTTTTTCCAAGCAGGTCTGGACTTGAAGCAAAAGACAGAAGATACCTCCTAATCAAGCCCTCGATTCTGTGACACAACACCAAACACACCATTAATGCCTTATATGTGGTTGGTTCCCAACTCACCTCCTGCCACTGAATTAAAAAAAAAAAAAGCAGCTTACACGTGGAAAGTTATGTCCCAGTCTAACAGAGAAGACAAGTAAAATGTAAAGCAGGGAAGGACTGTAATTTCAAGTTCTCATATTCCTTGCAAGAAATTTTTTAGAGGTTTTGGTGTTAAAGGGAGTCAAATCATGCCAATTTCCATCATAACAGTAACTGTTTCTGCTCTAAGTGGTTTAACAGATACGTAATTATAACAAAGCATCTGATAATGATCCCTAAAACCTCCTATAACAAAAGATCCCTGAGACCTTTGTAGGGTTATGAACATTCCATTGTTTATAGCAGGTGTTTGAAAGGTGACAAAAGAAGCATCCTAAGGCTGAAGAAATCTTTTCCTCCTCATGGGATCCAGTTCAAAAACAACTAGAAAACTAAAACATTAGGCTTAAGTTTATGGGATATTAGCATGTATTTTATCAAAGAGAAGACAGTGAACTGCAAGTGAACTGTTCTCATGTCCAGTATAGAACAAGAATCTGACTCGTATACTCTTTCTGTATTTTTCACATATCTTTACTTTGCTGCTTTGGAGTGTCCCAGCATGTAGTAGTCTTGCTCTAGACTGAGACTACACATGAAGTGCATGCACTGGACACTTCTTCGTAAACTGTGTCTAAAGCCAAATGAAGCTTACATTTTACAACACTTCTTACAGTCTTCCCTTCTACATAATTTGGCTACAAACCTCCTCCATTACTAGGGACTTCCTTTTACATTTGGCATGAACTAGGGAGATAAGAGCAAGCTAATAAGCTGCAATACATAACTGTGAATGCTCTGTGGTCATTACGTGCAATTTGTGACAACCATATGAATAACGTAAGTTGTTGTGTTGTTTGTTGAGGTTTTCTTAACATATATAGGCATAATGTTACAATAACTGAAATTTGTTGTAAAGGTGATATTGATCAGGGAATGAACTTTTCCCTCTGTATCATCTAGATATGGGTTTGTTCCATTTTAAAGCAAGATTCAAAATCAGTTGGGCTTCTTAACCTTTCCAAACATGTTGAGCAGTTAAAAGAAAATAAAGAGTTCTGATCAGCCAGCTAAAGGAAAAAGGGAACATCATCAGTGTTAGCCTCAACTGTAAGATTTGGCCTTTGCAATGTGATGAAGTATGCATCATTATTAAGCTACAATTAATAAATAAACAGTGAGAGAGGAAACCAAAGACGTCTTTAGAAGACAAACACTGGCACAAGTGTTACATCAGTCATCATCATAGTCATCTATGGCCTCATTATCGCTTACACCTGAGACACATTTTGGCAGCCCTCCAGGGTATGAAGCATGAGCAGAAATGCTGCAGTTAGCTTTGATTTATGTCAAACTTTTAGTATTTCTGCCAGCAAACTCCTTCATCATTCTGTAACAACATTATCATCAGCACTAAATAATTTCTTGGAATGTCTTTGTAGGATGTCAGCCTGAGACTTTTGCTCTACTTGAAAGGTGTAAATCCTTCTCCTCGTTCCCTCATCTTTCTTATGATCTTAATTTGTTATTTTTGTGTCATGGTTTAGGAGTGGTACTCCCCAATTTAGTTCTTCCACCAAGACTTTCCAGACCACACTGTGTCTTGCTCATTTGCTACCCTTCCTCTACTCTTCCACTCCTACCATGAGTGAGGAGAATTGGAGGAACAAAAAGAAAATATCATAGGTTGAGATAAGAAGATTTACTGGAAACAGCAGTAGGATAAAAAACCTAAAAGTACAGGAACAGTATTAATAACAAAAATATACAAAAAGAAAGAATGGTTCACATGCAAAAATGCTCACCCAGAGCCTGATCTGACCTGACCACAGCCACATTTTTCCCATGCCTTGGCAATGATGTAAGGTGGTAATGAATTACACAACAAAGGTATCTGAAATTAATTGTCCAGTAAAATCCCAGAATTTCGTTGTGATGTTGTCCTGGTCTAGGACAATATTAGGTGTTATCAGCAGATGAGAGACATGTAGAAAATGCAGCAATTTATTGAATGTATGGATGGGTGTGAGGATGTGGATACGAATGTACCGATATGAATCTGTTATTGAAGTGGTGAACAAAAGGAAAAAAAACCTCAATAATTGATGTATTATGTTGTCCCTTATGCCCCCGGCAGTTGCAATGTGATGTGGTGCAGGAGCTGCAATCACGCCTCAGGAGCCCCTCAGAGCACGGGGGGGTGCAGTTATTCCGTTCCAGCCGGCAGGGGAGCTCTGTGTCAATAGGGATGAGTCCGGAGGGGAAGGAGCCACGTGCGAGCAGGAACAAAATGGTGGGTGCTATGGCCAGGGAGAAAAGCCCCTGCAATGGAGATGGGCAGGTGGCACCCAGTTCAGGGACTGAGAGGGATGGGGAGACCCCCAGTAACACAGTGGAGGCTTGGAGGTGGGGGGCACACGAACCAGAGCTTCGGTGGAGAAACTGCTGTGTTCCAGGGGGTTGCAGCATCTGTGCGGGGTTTTCTCAGGGGTCTTCTCAGCTGGAAAACAGTGCCCAGTGATCTCAGTAGTCTGCAGGGGAAGGTGGGAGTGGCAGGAGCTGTGCTGGTTTCCGGGCGAGCTGTGCTGTCCCTTGCTACACATCCAAAAAAGGCAGAGGGCTGGTCCCCGGTTCTCTTATAATCTCAGTCCACTCCCCCAGCGGTCTCAGCGTGGTCTGGGGAATCTCCACCTTCCTTCCCAGGTATCCCCCCAAGCCCCAGGGTCCGATGGGAAACTGAGAAAAAGTGGTATCCCCTCCACAGCCCAGCTGGTACTCCGCCAGGCTGCACTCACCCCTCACCAATCTGAGGAGAGGAAAGGAGTTATTTTTCTTTTTGTCTTCCTCTTCAGTCCCCAGACCACCACAGATGCCTAGATTCTTTTAATCCCTTTTAAAGGTTTGATGTCTTGGGGTTGTGGGTTTTTTTTGGCATGAAGCTTTGGTAAGAAATAAATTCTCACCTATTCATTGATAGAATGGAAAGATTCATTTGCAATATTATTGGTGGTGTGAAATATGACACCTTTGTAAGATGAAATATAAGTGTAGGGAGAAAACAACAGTAATGCAAATACCTGCGTGGAAAAAGTAAGGAAATAATGTGAAGAAGTGAATTTTAGAAGTCACAATAGAGTTGACATAAACCATTAAAATTTATTTCTTTGTGATAACCTGATATGTACCATTTCTCAGGAAGAAAATATCACTCATACTAGGAACTGTTGGCCAGCTCTGAATTTCTACCTGTTTGCCAGCATGAGTTCTCTCATTAGTGGACATATAAAGAGAATGTTCACTAAAGCCTGGAAATGCCAGCTGCAGAAAAAAGGCCAATCTACTCCTTAAATATTGGTATTTCAGACCTGTATTCAAACCTGTATTTCAGACTCCATCTCTGCTGCATTTTTTACTATACCTTTCAAATCAAGAGATTTTCAGTCAAAAAGTGTAGAAAAAGGAAGGAACAATTATTTAGTGTTTTATATATATATTTATATATATATAAAAATATATATATATAAAATTAAAAAAGAGGAGCAAACAGTTTTATTTTAGTTTTATTTATAGTTTTGTTACTATAGTAACAAAAAAAATCACCCCAACACACCCTAGCCTCCTGCCCCCTCTGTATTTTTCCTTGGTGTGGTCAAAACTGTGGGGGGAAAAGAGCAGGTCCTGCAGGCTCACCACACATGCAGAGGGTTCCCCCATTTTGCTGCTGAGATGGACAAGTCACTGATACAAGAACAGCAGAAGATAGTAAGGGACAGACAAGCTGTCTCCAAGCCGGGATTGGTGCAGGCAGGGCTCTCTTCTCTCTCTGGAGGCTGCTGCATGGTCTGCCTGGATATGGGAGCTGGGCTGGGCCAGGCAGCGAAAGCAGCAGAAGTGATTTGGTCACAGGGAAAGCAGTTGGGACTCTCCACTGTGTGCTGGGGCAAGGGGGAGAGAGTGGGGAGAAGCAGCACCTGTGAGGCAGCAGGAAGGCTCTGTCCTCAGGATTGCAGCCAAAAACCAGTGAGCTGGGCTCGTCCCTCACAGTGTTTTTTTTTGTTGTGATGTGATGAGGGGGGAAAAGGCAGGCATACCCCACCCCTGCCCCTGAACAGCAGGAGCCTGCCTGCCACCCAGCTATCAGGGGTTATTAGCTCTCAGGCCAAAAAACAATGAAGTCTTCCACCCCACCCCTCCATGAGGAATTCTGTTCTCAGCTTCATGGATTATCTTTTCTCTTCCTGAGTTTACCAGCATCATGGTGGTAATGGGAAAATTTCCCCAAAGGGAATCTAACCCATAAAACGGATGAAAGTTACACAGGAAGAAAGAACATGGCACTGAGGAGCTATCAGGGCCTTACAGTGAGCTAGGCAGCATTCATCTCAAGATTTATTTTGATAGTTCCAATCTCCTTTCAGGAGATCCTGAGACAGGATTTGCTTATATCTTTCAAATTATTTCTGAAGGAGTAAGTACTCAAAACAACCCCAGAAAACTCAGAAGCCCACAAGAAACAAAAAAAACCCCAAAATAACCAACCAACCAAAAAAACCTCAAAAGATTAATTCAACAATAACTCCCTTTATTTTTGTTAGCAATATTGTTGACATATTTTTTAAGTTTGTTGAGATATTATTTCAGAAAGAATGCGATTCTGAGAGAGAGAAATTCCATCCCTCCGAAAAAAAGAATAATCATGAAAAGACGTGATCACAAAGGAAAAAAAAAGAAACGTCTCCCTCCCTCCCAGGAAATACCACACCAAGCTGCCGCGGTGGAACTGCTGATCCGTCCTCCACGTGAACGTAGGTCCCAGCACAGCGGCAAAGAGCGATGTTACCCCCAGGATCTCCGAAGCCGAAGAGAGGGCTATGGCATCTGCTCTTCCCATTTTATAGGGGGTCCTGATCTATGCATGCG
Source organism: Neodrepanis coruscans (assembly GCA_013400695.1). Lineage (NCBI taxonomy): Eukaryota > Metazoa > Chordata > Aves > Passeriformes > Philepittidae > Neodrepanis > Neodrepanis coruscans. The sequence continues at coordinate 12,433 of VYZS01017152.1, forward strand.
TAGATGGGCCCCAGGGGGCCGCCCCTTCTCTGATTGGACAGCCGGCACCCTGGGGCCCACCCCAGCAAGGCCTTGTGTGCCCATGGAAGTGCTGGGACAAGCTGGAAGTGATGGAAACACCGAAAGTGCCAGGGCACGCCGGCAAAATGGCAGCGCNAAGTGCCAGGGCACGCCGGCAAAATGGCAGCGCCCAGCCAGGATCACTGCACACCAGTGCCGCCGGGCGGAGGGGGCCTCTGCCGGCTGTGCCAAGCCGAGCAGCACTGGGCAGCACCCTAACCCTAACCCTGCTAATCCGCGTGGACGAGCGGCAGCCCCCCCATACCGAGCTTGCTGTGCTCGTGGGCGCCGCCCGCCAGTGGACACCACCTGCCTGCGCCGAGCCCCAAGGACAGCCACGCCACAGGTAGGGAGCGCAGCCATGCCAGGGACCAGCCCAGCCCCTGCCCACCATGGCCCAGGGGGACAGGGCGGCCCAGCCTCCCCCAGGACCGGCTGGTGAGGCTGCACCAGATGGGTCCCACCCCGGCGCACGGGGCTCTACACGGGACTGAGGGCCCGTGGCAGACTGGGGAGGGGGCCCCCGCTGCGGGTCCTCCACAGTTGCGCTGTGCCGAGCCACCGGTGCCTCCACCGCCAGCCCCAGGCGCGCCCCCGGCCTGCGCGGCAGGAAAAAAGACCAGTTTTACTTCAGGTTTCACCCTACGACACTTACACTGGCATGTGGGTGCTCTACAGTCTATAAAGTGACATGAGCAAAATAGATAGAACTCTTCCAGTACAAGACTGAGTATCAATCAACTTAACACCTCAATTTCTATGCATCACTAGGAGATTGAAGCTGCTGCCTGAGGCAATTACAAGCACAAGAAATTCACTTTCATTCTAGGATAGAGATCTGCATGGGCTTGCTGAAAGGGCGGTTCACTTCAGATCTGCCATGTCATCTGAGCTGGAAATAAGAGGATAACAGAATAGACAGGGGTAAATGACATTGATGCTGAGCCTTACTCTCCTTATTGCTGATGTAGGAAACAAAGCAGTGGACCTGGTCTGTACTGGATTTTTTTGCATAATACTGACCTGTTCTTACACGTTAATAAGCTTCACCACCCAGCTAGGATCAGTCTTGTCAAGCTGCCCATATAAAGTAGTTGACTGGAAGAGGAAAAAGAACAAAGGAATTATGTTCTTTCTAATTTTGAATGCCTCTGAATGTGAAACTGAAGTCCTGCTAGCAGTGTGCACTACAGTTGTAAAAATTAGTGCTTACCTGACAGTAATGTTACAATCTGTGCTGTTTTGTCTGGGGTTTTTTTGTTTTGATTTTTCTGGTTTTGTTTCTATCTAATCTGTTTATCATTGATTTTAACGGAAAACAGTTGGTTATGAAAATTCTGATCCCTCTCCCTCCCAGCACATTTTCTTTGTGACATTTTTTCTGGTGTGTGTGTAAACTACCAGGACAGTTTTATCACACCCGAACTGGCTGCCAGTGTCCAAGTTAAAATGAATAAAAACTCATGCTTTCATGCTTAGCTGATCATAGTCTCCATCTACAATACCCAATACTTCTACAAAGAGTTTGTTTGAGCCAGTAATGCCACTTGTGAAAAACTTAATTTACAGAACTAGTTTTTGCAAGATCCTGAAGGATGATGTAGAACTTTTTCTCTCCCTGCATCTTTCCTAGCTTGTCAGTCATTACTGAGCCTTGGGTGCCAGAGCTAATGTATTGCCAGTATTACAGTTTTCAGGAACTTCTGCCTTGGGTGTTCTGAGCAGTCCACTTTGATTCTTTATCTAATGCAATTTGAGGGTAACTGCTTTTGACATGGAAGTTAATTAATTTCAAAACTTGCTTTGAGCAGTCTTGGTCTGACAAGGCATGGGTCATCATGCTCACTACATAGTGTCTAATCACAGACTTCATTAACATCCTGAGATATTGAGAGCTGTTTATAATTATTTGTACAATCATAAACTGTTTTCTTGATTTCCCTAGATGTACTTTTAAAGGCTTCTTTGCTCTTTCTCTTGAAATATTTAGGTGTCCTTCCCATTTATTATCTCCTCTAAATGTCTCTATTCTCCTTTGATAACTAAAACTGTAGAAAATACTAAATAAAAATAAAGAGCTATGTCCTGTCAGAAATAAAATTCCCTTCTGTTTTACTTTTGGTTGTAATAGTGAAGATTGCAGATACAAAGTTTAAGGAATACTGAATATCTATCTATCTATCTATCTATCTATCTATCTATCTATCTATCATCTTCAGTGCTTGCTGAATTTCAGCTCAGATGAAACTTAGAAAACTCTATTTTTTTCTCATTAGGAATATTTTTGTGGCTTATGTTTTTCGTGGTGACATGCTCCAAGTGGTTGTCCATTGTATTAAATGTTTGCTGACAGGAAAGTTTTTTTCATAGGAAGCTACTCATAGTGTAAGGGCCAGATTCAGAACTATGGGTTCATGTCACTGCCAGTGATAAGGTTCCAGAAGAAATACAATTTCTCTGAAGTCAGCAACATTAGGCTAGTGTTGTCAACGTGAATATCTGAATACTTAATTCTAAGTAGATACTTGAGATTTACGCAGGAGTGAAGGGCAAACACATCTTTTACATCAGAAATGAACACTTTGCCTTTTCTAATGTAATGCTTGTGAACAAGTAAACCTGTTATCCTGCAGTGTAACAAGTTGTTAGGACTTAAGGAACACAGTTACCTGTCTCAAACACTGGCCACAGAAGGAACTTGTCATAAGATAAGCCACCACAGTGGAAACTTGAGATAAGCACAGAAGGGAGAAATCTGCTACAATTCCATGCCAATTCCAGCCCTAGCAGAGGCAAGATCTGGTTAGCACATCCCAGTTAATGCATCTGGACCAAAAATTCCCACTGTGGCAGACCCTGAAAGGAAACAGCTGCCTATACGCATCTATCAAACAAAACTAAAGAAAGATCACCCCCAGTTATGAGACACATGGTATCTGTGACCACCAGTGACCACTAAAGTGCTCCCAAATTAATTTCTGGTGCCTTCCACTGTGCATGATCCACAGTGGTGCATCAGACAGTGTGAAATTCCCCCCTCTTCCACCTGAACCTGAATATGCATTAACCCATTGAACTTTTTGTTTTCTGGTCTTCTAACCACTTCTAACCACTAACAGATCAAGATCAAGAACACAACCATTACTTTGATCAATGGAAATCTGAATTGCAACTGTCAATTCTCATCACTGGTTCCACAGGTGCTGGTATCTTTCCTTTATGACATTTATATTCTTTCTTTCTTTCTCTTTC
>VYZS01017153.1:683-20410 GCA_013400695.1 Neodrepanis coruscans
GGCTGTGAAGGGCCACCGGCAACTCTGTTCGGCATTGCATTCCATGCACATGGGAAACACACTGCACATCCGCACATCTCCGAGAGCAGTCTGACCTGAGGTCTGTCGACACTCAGCAGCGACACGCCACTGGCGGGATCTGGGGCGACCTCACGCCCATTGCGCCGAGCAGAGGCTCCGCCCGTGGCAGCCACCAGCCGAGCTGGCCCCCGTGCCACCGCTGTGGGGTCATGCCTGCGGGGTGAGCTGCACGGGAGGCAGTGGCCATCCCCGCTGGTCCATGGGGGGGCCACACCTGCGCCAGCATGGATCGGCCCCAGGCCACCGCTGCCACCACCTGTGAACCAAGGACACATGGCGGCCACAGCGGAAGGGCACCCCTGCCTGCACAGGTTTGCGGGAAATGCCGGGATGGGGGGATCCTGTCCCATGCAAACTGACAGGAAGTGCTGGGACAGGATGGCCCCATCCTGTCCCACGCCGCCATTGCCATGGTAACCTGTTTACATAAACACACAGAAAACAAATCTGAAACACCTCCGTTCCCCCCTCCCCTTCCCAGAAAACCTCTAAAAACTTTCAAAAGCCCCCAAAAAGCCCCCTTCCCCATCCCCCAGGAGAGAAGGAAGAAAATGGGGAAGGGAAAAACAGGTTTTATCTTCAGGAAATTTTGTCTTCACCCCACAGAAGTACAGATAAGTCATTCTATTCCATTTACAATTTTTTTAATAGGGGTACAGGAGCACAGCAAAGGGAATGATAGTGGAAGCAACATTCAAAGACTGCTAAGCAGGGTGGAGGAAGAAGTACTTGGACCTATTAAACTTTCTTTAATTTATCCTTAACTCAGATTTCAGTGACATTGGAAATAACTGTATAACAAAAATTTGTTTTGACTTTAGTTCTTCTGATACCATATTAGATTGAACTGCTTTTTAGACAAATACTGTAATTTTTTACAATTTGTTTTCTTTGCTATAACTTTAGATTATGTAATTAAATTCCTTTAATTGCTCAGTTTTGAATTCATATGTTTTATTGTGTTGAATTTTTGTTCTGTTGTTGTGTGGTGAAAGCGAAAGTTCCCGGAGCTAAACCGTTTTTCCCTTCCCTCCTGTCTTTCACCTCCCTTCTGAGCCCCGGGGAGAGGCTTTTTGAGGATTTTTGAGGTTTTGGGGAGGGGGGATCAGGGGTGTTTTAAACTGTGTCTATCATGTGTGTTTGAGGCAGGTTACCATGGTAACGGCGGCAAGTACGGGCGGGGATGAGACCATCCCATCCCAGCACTCCCCGCAGCCTACGGGGATGGAGCAGGTCCCCACACAGCTGGTTCCCCCTGTGCAGCTTGCCCCGTGAGTGTGGCGGGCACCGCGTGGCCCCGGGTCTCTGGTGGTGGTAGAGGTGCCCCTCTGCTGCGGCTGCAGCCTGTCCCTGGTTTTCCGTGCAGCATGGGGACCACAGGATGCCTGGCGCGGTGCTTCCCCCAGCCCGCCTTGCGAGCGCAGCTCTGTTGCCACGGGATGGCTAGTGGCTGCCGTGGTCGTGGCATTGCTGACAGCAGCGAGATGGCCGCCCAGCACCGACTGGTCCCAGTTCAAGCCTGTCTTGGCACTGCGCGCATGCGCAGTGGGTTTCCCATGCACATGGAATGGAACAGAGCTGACAGTGGCCGTTTGCAGCCCGGAAGCCACCTGCAGCAAACGGCTAGGGCTAGCGTGGGTCGAGGCAGCCCGGTATCAGTACCAGAAACCCCCGGGGTGCTGAACAGGGCCAGCGGATTGCCCGCATCCGCCACTCAGGGTTCAACCACATGGCCGTGCCGCCATTTTGGCTCATAGCGAAACTCTCATAAGGGGTGGTTCCCAGGCGCTGGCCGCCCAATCCGGGAGTGACCTGTGCTCGGGAGAGGCTCTGAGTTTGCGCAGGATTGGTCCCTTATAAGAGGGTGACCCCGGAAGNCAATTTCTCTTTTACAAGTCCATTTTCCTCCTCAGCTAGTGTCAGAGGTGTGGAAGTGTCCAGTCCTTCTTGCTTCTCAGTGACCTTTAAATAGCAATCAACTGCGTAAGAAAAAACAATTTTGTGTCTCAGTTCCCTAAATTTCATTGCAAGCTGTCTCAAGGATTTTTAATTTCCTCTCATTCTCCTCTGTGCTCATAAGTGTGCTGTGGTAATACACTGTGTCCGTACAAGTGAAACTTTCATGCCACTCAAAGTTTCTTTTGCTCCTTGAAAACCAGACATACTGTCTTTGGCAGAATTGTCTGTTTTCGAAGTACAACATTTACAGCAAGCCCTCAATTTTCAAAATACTGTGTAGCCTTTTAGCCACATCATATCCAATAAAATCAATTCCTGAATCAAAAAACATGCTCTTATTGTCAGGAAGCCTTTCTCATTGAGTGATTGTTGTGGATACACCAACTTGCTATGCTGACTCTGCTTTTTGATGTATCAGAATTATCTGTAAATGATAATGCACTCACTGAATATGTTATTTTCCTGTCTCCTTTCTGTCAACACAAAGTGTTTCTTATTTAGTTCTATCTATTCTTTTAAGACTGCTGCTAATATTTTATATTACTTTATTTCTTATACCTTGTAAATATCTGTATTTTTTATATATATGTGTATATATATATGTATATATGTATAAAAATATATGATGATAAAAATCACACATATGCACTCAAATATATATATATATATGTAAAAATGCAACCTGACTTAAAATACCAAAAGTCTAGCTCTATTTTTCTATGACTGCTTAAGGGAACACTTTGAGTGCTCAGTGCAATAGGAGATGTTTGGAGAAGCCTTGATGTTTAGCGCCACCTGTGTAAACACTGAAATTAACCAGTCAAAATGCCAGATCCTGCACCTAGGACACAGTAACATCTGGTACAAATACAAAATGGGAGAGGAATGGCTGGAGAGCAGCTCTACAGAGAGGGATCAGGGGGTTCTTGTCAGCAGCAACTCAGTGTGAATCATAAGTGAACCCTGGCAGCAAGAAGCAAACCCCATCCTGGGGTGCATCAGGACTGTCCCACTGTATTCAGCATTGATGTAGACTCGTCTCAGGTACCATGTGCAGTATAAGCAAATTAAAAGATAAAGAAGGCCAAGACTACTAAGTCTAACTTTATGACATAGCATAACATGTGATCAGAAACTGCCATTTAAATAGCATACCTATACTAGGAACTAACATTCTGAATGCAGTTATAACATTAAAGTGAAATTTGTACTTAATCCCAGGTGTATCTGCAACCAAGTTATACAAATATCCCTTTTTTTTTTTTTTTTTTTTTACTGACAGAAGCAGAAAAAGAAATATAATTAAATTTTCTGAAAAGAAGTAGTTGAAATTAAAGGCAAGGACAAAGAGCTATTTCTTAACTTTGGTAAAGTTATCAAATGGTAGGCTTTTTCCAGGTGGAAAAATTTCTTTCTTGAAAGTATTGAAGAGTCTTAAGGCTCTGATGGCAAAAGCATCGCTGTTGTTCAGACAGATATCAGCAGAAATAGCTGAGAGAGACTGACTTACTGTATCAAGAAAGACAACCTCCCTCTTGACGTTGTATTATCCAGGTCAGCCTTTTATTGCTACTCAAGAATGCAAGCATATTGGGGAAGTCCCACCTACCTTCCAAATCATGACACTATTTAAAAGAAATCCTGTGACATGAGCCCTGCTGCATCTGGGTGTATTAACTACATATCCTTCCCCCTGCCCTATGGTGTTTTGTGCACGGTCTGCTAAAATTTCCCTATGTACTTTCATCTGTGTTTCTTACTGTTCTTTCAAAGGCAACACTGTAAATAATTTAACCTTCACCCCTCTCCTCCTCCTCCCCATACATCTTCCATACACCTGTGCAGGTGAAGGTAAAGCCATTGTTTTCAAGATGGGAACTTATAGACTAACTGTAAAAAAGCCCCCATTCACCTGCGTCCGCTCTGATATTCATTGGCCAAAGCCTGAAACTAAGAAAACATTGGAAATGCAAATGCTGAAAGGAATAAATTTGCTTTTTGTGTTTTGCTGGGCATAGGTTAAAAGCAAAATGACTGTATGCTTCTGAAAGAAAAATCACTATAATCAATAGTGATAATCTGGCTGACTTCAGTGAGTCTTCAGTAATGCCCTTTCTGTTCAAGGATATGTTACAAAAATAAGATCTCCACAAATACATAAAAATAAGGTACTTGCATTGTATTGACTTATAGTTGTCTCAGAAATATTTCCTTTTGAATCTCAGTTTTGGTTATAGTTACACTATACTTTCACACTGCATTTATTTCTGGTATAGCAGCATTGCCATGACAACTCCAAATTATGTCAATATATATGCATGTTTGAAGTAATTCTTTATTAAAGAATAAAACCAAGAATAACTGAACCAAGAACAGGGCTAGAGAACACTATCTGTGTCATATACACAACAGGACATTTGTAAAAATCTTTGGACATTTTTCCCTGGAGTTGCAATAAAGGGTGTACAATTTTATTTCTTTTTCTTTTTTTTTTTCCCCTTTGTTCCATCATTCTTGTTTGATTTAACTACAGTCCTAGAAGGGAGCTTGTTTGAAGTCAGCTGGCTTACAGCAAGTCTGGATTTCACTTTTTGGGAACGTAACTTTTCCTTTACACTGAACGATCAAATTTATCAAGCTTGTCTCTTGCAACCAGGCTTGACCAAGTGCCATTGCTGCATTGCCCTTGATCAGGAGGAGGTACAGAAAGAAGAGGTCTGAACTCGTTTATGGCTGTGCAGAGTGCAGGGGCTGTCACAAGGAAACAAGAAGGATACCCCTTTCAAAATTTTGTTCACGTCTTCCCCCGCCACCACCACCACCATGTAACTGCTTCTGTCTCCAGAGTTGTTCACAATCTCCACTGTAAACATCAGGACTGACAGACTTTCCCTATCTCTTTGTGCTGGCTATATGAGTTGTCATGGACCATCAATGATCTTAAGAGCACTCTGGAAATGGAAGAGTATTATTATTCAACTCCTTGCAGGAGCAGTTGTGAAAAACTGGATGAAGCAGTAGTTTTAGTCTCAGTTTAGGTATCTAGAGTCTATGCAGCAGTCTTGCAGACATTCATGACTCTTTAGAGAATAGAGGGGGAAAAAAATCTAGATTTCATTATTATTATTATTATTATTGTTGTTGTTGTTGTTAATAATATCAATTAATTAATACTAATGATATAGTCAAAATACTAAAAATGTTTCTTCTGTTGCTCTGTGAAAATTAAAATCTTGACCTCTCATTCAGTCTGATTTTGTAAAAGCCAGCTTTATTTGACTCAATAAGGTGACTAAACAGTAAGTAGAGGACTGTAACTGTACACTGAAGTGGGAGGAAAAATCAAATGTCAGATAAGAATTGCCTGAGCAAAAGAATGTAAGACCATCTTTTAAATCACGGAAAGAGTTGAAGTAAGGTTGCCAAGGAAACCTTAACTTTGCTTTTCCTATGTCATTCTTCTTTTTTTTTTAATTATGAACTTAGCCTCCTCATTGTGTCAAAATCAATGGGGATTTTGAATCCTATCAATTAGTCTGTGGGTTTTGTGTTCTTTCTTCTTTGTCTTTGTTCATTTGTCATATGATGTAATAGAATCTGAGCATACCTTTCTGAACATAATTTATCCCATCTACAGGGAAAATGATAAGGGTAAAGTAAAAAGACCTCTCAACAGTCAGTTAAGAAAAGAGAAGCACATAAAAAATGGAAGCATGGTGGCCTTTCTGTGTGATTTTGAATTACACCCTTGCCAAGATAAAAACATATTGATTGGACTGATTCTAGATATTTGGCTTTTCTGCACCATCTGCATGCTGTGGCAGTCTATGATTCTAGTTATTTGGGATTGTTATTCAGGCTGATAAATTGTATGAAGGATTTTGTTTTCCATCAAGTCGCTCTTCATTCAGCACTGGTACCATCATAATTAAGGAGCAGTTGCTAGCTCTGAATGTGGATAATTCATAGGAATTATTTCTAATAAACAAACAACATAGAATGTATTAAAAACCATCCTTGAAACATAAACTCTTACTCTGTGTGCTACATCCACTCTCTCTGATTCACCCTAATCAGACAAAAAGCAGAGGGAGTACTTGTGTGTTTCAGCTTTACCGTTCTGTGAGGTTTGTTAGGGAGTGTTAAACATATTAAGCTAAAATGCCGGTTCTTTCTTAATGAAGAAATTACATGCTCTAAGAACACATGGACTAAAGATAACCAGGACAGTTGGAAACACCAATGTGTTGGGGTCATATACTAGCAATAATTTATCATGAACTGCATCATACACTGAAAGTCAGCGTTCACTTTGTGATTAAAGTATTTACTACAAAAGGTAGTAAGATTATTCAACCAGAAACACAGAGGACCATTAGTTCCATTCCATTTCCAGGGGCATAACATAATAAATAACTAGGAAGTCCAGTTACGGCCAGTTGCCATTGCCCAATCATTAAGTCTGTAGGCACAAAACAGAGCTTTCAAGGGCCATTTAATGATCCTCCATTATGAGGTAAATATTGATATTTTGTATGAATCTCAAAGACACTATGAGATGGTGGAAAAAGTTCCTTGGTCTATAGCATCTGTGAACTATATAACTGAATAGTAAATTTCTTGTGGAAGGGGTTTGTTTAAATAAAAGTGCAATTTAAGAGCAATATGTACAAAATTATCTTTTAAGAACTTTATAGAAATAGTGGATTTACTGACTTTTTCAATCTTGAATACTTCCTGGCTTCACAATTCTATCACTCACTAAGGAAAAGAAAATATGCCTGTGAAGCTTGTATAGCCTAGGCTCCTGTAGCCTTTTAGTCCATGTAAATATAATGCTTCTAATTTTTTCTCTGATTATAAGTATTTAAGTCAGTAGCGCAATATGCACAGACTGTTTCTGTCCTTGATTCAATCTAGATGGCAGTTCAGGGCACCGAGTTGTGTCCATATTTGTCATGTTTACATTTATTCAGTTAATTCCACTGGAGAAAAGGCTAACTCCATTTAGCCCTTCTATTTAAATTCAATAGAACTGAATAATACTGGATATTATGTGGTTATATGGGTTCATGCTGTAAGGTGATTAAATATAATGTATTAGATTACTAAACAATTACCACAAATTGATTTGAAGCTTACCACTGCTAATTGTGTACAATTTTTTTTTCTAGAGTGTATTAAATGAGAGAAGGTCCTTTTTCATTTAAGTGCGAATCTTATTTTTCTGCTATTTTTGGACCTGGTACTCATCATCTTCGCTCCTCTGTTCTTAAAAAGGTTAAAAAAAAAAAAAGGAGAGGAGAGCTACAGGAAAATAGAGAAAATGTTTAACTTCTTTCTTCTCTGTATCTTTTCCTTCATGCAGGTAGTTTGGGACTTTAAACCACAGATTGTGTCATCAACTAACCTTCACCTCATTAAGCAGGTTCTCAAAGGATTGCTTTGTTTTGCAGAACACATTCAATATTCCATCTTCATTAGCAAACTGCTAAATATTTTACTTCATCACAAGACTGGAATGTATAACTAGATGTATTTTCCTTTCTTCCTGACTCTGCCTCTTCAAAATATGTTATGATGATCTTCAAAGAAAACGTAGATGGATTTCATTAATTTATTACTGACAATTGCCAAAGATGTAAGACACAGAGTAAGAAAAAGAGAAAAGTAATTTTTTTAAAGGAAGAGGTTGTATCAGTATAAATGTTACATCTAAGGGGGAAAAAAGCAAACCACAGTGACAGTTCATCATGGGTGTAGTAGTGCTGGAGGTCTGCAAGTATTTCTCTGATGTGTAATGCAGAAGATTCCTTGCACTGTGCCACCTTTCCTTGCAATACATAACATCTCCTGATAATTTTCAGTATTGCAAGTAAACAGAAAATTTACCAGACTTACTTTATATATGAAATAATATCATGAATTAAAAGCCTAATCCAACTTCCATTTAAAATTAAGGGGAACATTTCCATTTATTTCAATGGAATGTAGATCAGGCTTTTTCTTTTAAACTAAAAAAAGTTTCTCCTCATTGAAAGACAAAATTTATATAGTATCATTGATGCCAAAGTCTGTGTCTGCAGGAATGCATTCAATGTCTGACAAAGCATAGTATTTGATTGAAAGGTAGACCTTCATTGGTGGGCCTGCATTGATGATCTATTCTACCTCCCATTTAAAGGTAGGACCCACTACCCACTCCTGCTCAGGTGGCACTGGGAAAAGGGCAGCATGTAAACACAGAATGGTTGAGTAAAGTAAAATAACAAGAAAAAGATCTTTTTTACATTGTGCAATAGCCTTCCAAATTTTATGACCTGAGAGACAACTAAAGAGATCAGGAAAACAAACAGAGTGCTTATGCCTTTTTAATGCTTTTTTTATACTCTCGGTTTCTCATAGCCATATGTCCTTCAAGTGCACATCAGTCACATTTTATGTCCAACTGCACATTGCACTGCATTTGCAATTATTGTCCATCACCATACATAGGTGACATTCCTGACACTTAAAACTGAGTGAATCATGGCTCACTCCTTCTCTCTCTCTTTATGCATAACTAGAAGGTTTCTTAAGCTTCTCCTGGACATCTGAGAAAAAAAGGTGTTTTCTACAGTTGCAACCCAAGCAGTTTGCCCTGAGAAAGAGGCATTGGACGTTATTACTCCAAAATGGCTGTAAGGCATCACAATGGATCCCAAGCACAAACATAGTTAAACCACAGAAGATGAGGAGAATGAAGCATGTGAAATAAACATTTCCTTTTATTCCATTATTAAGTGAGCTCTTGGGAAAATTCATTTTTAATTGCTTTAGGCTGCCATTTGATTCACGAAAGCCCACTGAGCCTTTTATTATCAGGTTCATTTTAACCAGCATTTTGCTTCAACAATACTCCAAATGCTTTAGTATCTATTTTTATTAAGCATTACAATAAGAAGGTAAAACTCATTACACCTCTCCCATGTACTGAAGACTGTCTTGGGCTCATGCATTGGAATGGAGTCATTCTGCTGGCCTCCTGCGGTGACCACAGCTTTGCTAGCAGAGAGAGAAGGAGTTGGTAACTTTTTCTTCTATTTGCATATTGATCTGTGTTGTTACCAAAAGCTGGAGGAAGGACTGTTATAAAAAGGAGATGGGCACTCAGGAGATTCATATCTAAGTAGAAGTAAGTACTTGTAAGTCTTAGATTACCATCCCAACAACCTTCTCAGCAGGGGTTTCAAAACATTATTGCCTGAGAATTAAAAAAACGGTGGGGTAGACTCTCCACTGATAGTCATAGCACCTGTGACCTCTGGGATAAAACACACTTTTACTGCAGGGAGAATCCGCTTCACAGTCACATCATGTGCCCTTTTATTCTATCAGTTAAAAGCAATGAAAGAAAAAAGCCCCCAAAATTTTCATTGAAAGTATTTGGTAGTTGGAATAGTTTTCTGAAGAGTCAGTTTTGACGCGTTTTATATTCAAATCTGGTATCTTTTTTGTTCCTTACTGATGATCTGAGACTTGGGGATTTCTAGCTGTAGCCCAGTCGTATTCAGCAGGGAGCTGGCCTTCCCGGGTTGCAGGAAAAGGGATCACAGGTCTGTGTGCAAAGGCCTTACCTATGTGTCTGTGCGCTACAATATGTAATGCAGTTCAGAGGAGGTAAAATTTGGTAAAAACTTTGTGAACAGGAAAATATCTTCCATAAATGCAGAAAGAATACACACAAGTATGACATAGGCTGCACTGCGTGCTGCACTAGCAGTAGATGCCAATTACTTCATCTCGTCTTTTGTAGAAATAAAATTGCTACTTTCATTACTACAAGATTGTAATTTCTCAAAGCAGTCACAAGAAGGTTTTTGCTTTTGCTTCTGCATTTTCTGTAGCTAATACAGCTCATTTTTCTCAGGTAAACTCTCACATATGCTTTGTAATGTTAGAAAAACATCTTCAAAAAAGCCTTTTGATCAGAATAGAATGATACCATCATATTGTTCATTGTTCTTCAGTGCATTGTAACTGGATAAAATTTTTGTAGAAAATCATAGTATTGGTTTACCAGATTCAGGCTTCATTTGCATGTATTCTCTGAAAATTTGCCTCTCAAAAGATTTAAGGACAAAACTCTGGGAGTCTGATTAAGATACACAGCTTTTAGATCAGACTTTTTCTTCACCAGTATCTTAATATTGATTATACTGATATGCCTTCATGTTAAACTTGTGTCTTTGTATCAATCAGAGTCTATTTATTTCCCTTCTGTCCTTTGCCTTAGCTTATATTATTCTTTTCTTCTGCTGAGTGATGCCAATGTTTCAGTGACATACTCAGATCAGTATTTATCACCTCCAATTTGGTATACCTTCTTTCCATACAATAAAATTGTTCCCAGTTCATTATGGCATCTAATTTAGTTTTGTATATTCACAGAATTACAGAATTAACTGGGCTGGAAAAGACCTTTAAGATCATAAAGTCCAGTTGTTGTGGTTCGGAGAATGGAAATCGTTTCTCCCCTTCCCGGCTCGGTCGCGTGTGGAGCCCGCGGGTTGGAGCGGGTCCGCCCCCAGTGCAGCCCGGCGGGCGCGCTCCAGCGGGCGGTGTCTGGTGGGCTCTTGCTGGACCATGGGGGTCTGGAGTAGGGGGCGTGGGCCTCGGGCCGGGGTGGGGGGGCCCGGGCAGCATCTCTCCTCTTGGGTGTGGCGCGGCAGTGAAAGCTCTGTGGCGAGGGCTGGTTTTATTTTTCCCCCAGCGACCGTGTGGGTTTTTTCGGTGGCCCCTCTTTTCCCCAGCGGCACTGCACATGCCAGGAGTTGCGGGGCTGCAGGCAGTGGCACCTGGTGAGCCGGCGGTGGCAGCAGCAGCAGCAGCAGCGCGGAGCCGGGCGGGCCATACCCGCAGCCGAGGCCTGCGGTGGGGAGCCCCTAGGAGCTGCCGGGGCTGCGGGCGGCGCTGGGCAAGCCGGTGGTGGGGGAGGGGCGCGGCAGCCATGGGGTTCTGGGCGCCGCCATTTTTGCCGGCATGGCCCGGTACTCCCGTGTTTCCATCATGTCCGGCTTGTGGGTTGGCGTCTGTTTCTGGGACGCGGGCGCGGGAGCCACCCGCAGGGCCAGGACCGCATGGCATGGGGGCCATGCAGCGCTGGGGCCACGGCCACGCGCCGCCGTAGCTGCGTAGCACTGGGGCTGCAGCTGAGTGGTGCCGCGGCTGCGTGACACCTGGGTGGGGCCGCGTGGTGCCACTGTGCCCGGGACGCGGCGGCCGTGGGACCTGGGACCGGGGCGCATGGCGCTAAGGGCGCTGCCATCACCGGATTTAAAGTTCCGGCCCGCGCACCACTTCCGGCTGGCTGTGGTGTTTTCCCATGAGCCACTGCAGACATGGGGCGGGCTCCCAGGGGTGCTGACCAATCATAGACGAGGGCCAGCCCCTAGGGGCCACCTCCACACGGGCGGACCAGTATTCGCCTATGAAACGGCCGTGCAGCCGCCATTTTGCTCTCTTCGGTTGTGGACGCTACAGTGGCAACATCGCTTCTTGTCATCGCCGGGACCATCGGCCGCGTGGAGGTCAGGTGAGCGTTTTCCACTGCTGCGGTCTGGTAGGCATTGCCTACGGGAGGAGCCGTTTTCCTTTTTAATCACATTTTTCATGAACAGGGTTTGGGTTTTTTTTTCCTTTCCTTCCTTTTTTTTTCCTTTCTCTTTTTGGAGGGGTGGGGTGGATTTCCTTTCTCTCGGAATTGCACCCTTCCTCGTGAATTTCTGGGAGGCGGATTCTCTTCTTCGGGGAGGAGGGTTGTTTCTTCCCTTCTGATTTTGGGGTGAGGTTTCTGGCAATCATTGGCGACTATTGCCAGGGTCCAAAGACCACATCTCTTCCTCCATCAGCACTAAATCGCTCCTTGGGCTAACAAGAAGGGGAGGGAGGGGGTTGCGTGCGGTTTTCTAATTTTCTTGAGCTTTTCCTTCAGTCGAAGCCGGGTAGAAGCTCGTGCTGCTAGAGGGGGTCCACAGACCGGCCACGTGCTTCTTCTAACTACCCAGGAGTCTCTCGCGGGCCTAGAGAGAGACAAGCACTATCTCCAGAGCATCCTCGTCCCAAAAACGGGCCCTGAGAAACTTAATTTGTTTGTCTGTTTGCACTTTATTTGTCGGGTTTTTGTGTGTACGCGAAATAAACTGATATTTGTGTGTTTTCTTCATTTTGGGGTGTGTTTGTGACTTCTCTCAGAATCTCTTGTCCAAAATCGCTGAATTTGTGGTAGAACGACGACACCAATCTATTACCAACACTACCTCATCAACTAAACCATGGCACTAAGTGCCACATTCAGTCTTTTTTTGAACACTTCCAGGGATGGTGACTCCTCCACCTCCCTGGGCAGCTCATCCCAATGGCCAATCACTCTTTCTGTGAAGAGTTTTTTCCTAACATCCAGCCTAAACTTCCCCTGATGTAGCTTGAGACTGTGTCCTTTTATTCTATCACTGGTTGCCTGGGAGAAGAGACTGATCCACACCTGGCTGCAACCTCCTTTCAGGGAGTTGTGAGAGTGATAAGGTCTCCTCTGAGCCTCCTCCAGGCTAGACAACCCCAGCTCCCTCAACCACTCTTCATAGGGCTTGTGCTCCAGACCCCGGCCTTGTTGCCCTATTCAATTTATAATTTGCCATTTGTCTTTAATCACATTTTTTGCTCCAGTCTAGTACATTCTGGGTTTGTTTGACTGCTCTTTAAAAGCTAATTTTGAATATATTTTGTTTTAAAACATTGTATGCTATACAGTGTTTTGCATGTAGTACTTTTATATTTCTTAAAAAAATTCAATAGAAAGCAATGTATTTTAAAACCCAGGCTCCTAACTTCCATTCACTTATGCCTCTTCCAACCTGGTTTCAGAGAAGATGCCTACTGAAACTCGATGTGATATGATGTAAAAGGCTAAACAAATATATCATATTCTAATACCAGGTATTTTCCTATTGTATTTTAGTAAGGAACAGTAATAGCCTGTGAGTCTGACTGAATGGCTCTTATCTGTCTTGGGAAGGGATAACGCTACTGGGAACATAATGAGACCTGATGATCAACTATAGCGGAACAGTTACTGCTACTGTTGGTTTCTGCTCATACTAGTCTTCTCACTTGTGAGCAGTACAGGAAAGAAAAAACATAGTTTTCAGGTGCAATGCTTAGCTTGCTCCTGGCACATAAGCTAAACTATTCTTCTCATAGTTTCTGCTGTAATGAGGGCTGGTATTCAAGTGTCTACAGAAGAGCTTTGGTTAATCTGGAGCCATTTTGGCCTCTCCTATCACAGAAATCCCTAGTAGAGTTGCAGTTGCCCTGATACCTGGTGCCATCACCTGAAAGTCAATCAGAACTGCTTCTGCTTCATCAGATACCCCTAACAAGACAGTCCTTGCTGCCATAGGAGCCATGCTTTAGAAAGCAGTCACTGTACAGTAGCTTACACTTTTAATCAAATAAATCTAGCACTGGGAAGCTCCAGGTCAGTTCAGCTTTCTGATGCATACTAAATGCTTTTCCTAGAAACTTTGGACATCTGCTGTTCTTAGTGGAAGGACCTAGATTAGGATATGTTCTGCAGAGAATGTGTTTTTTATAGGGAAAAAATGTGCTAAAGATAAATTTCCATAATATATTCAGGCAAAAACCTGGGAAAAAAGGGTTCTTGAATTATGGTAAAATGTCACCTGAGACTCAACAGAGCAGCAGAACTGAGAAGAGAAAAAATCAGTATAAACAACAGGAAAATATGATCTATCAAATATAGAATAATCTGTTAGGAAAATATTAGTCCTGCTACCTCTGTTATGCAAATCAGATTTGACAAATAATGATTAGAACTACACTGTGTAGATTGACCTTTCTCTGATGTTGGGACTGTGGTAAACCTCAGACCACGGGGACTGCTAGGGCTCTCTAAGTAAGCTCCAATTTCAATTGTCTTTTATTGCCTTCCTGAGTTTCTAAACTAACATGGTGAGTGTGGGGAGAACTAAATACTGATGGGGTTTAGTATTTCTGGTATTTCTTTAAACCTCTTTCATTTTGTGGACATTTTATGGTGGGAAGCAGTAATATTATTTTTTGTTAGCATGATGCTTTCTAAACTGAAGCATTTTGTGAGCTCTGCATAGGCACGCACCACAATTCTCTCCCTCGGAGGGAAATGCAGCAGCCTCTAGAACTGATGTGTGAAGCAATATACAAAGCTTCTACTCTGATATGCTGCATAGCAATAGGAGGTAGAAAAAAACCTGCTGAATTCTGTGACAATAGGACAGTTTGAAGATATTCACAGTCTTGTGGCCGGGTGCTATCACCTCAGAGTTTAAAGGGACATTTATATATGAATGTCTTCTGTCCTTAAGATGCACCCAAGGATGAATTACATGCTAATACATTTCTCTATTCAGTAACTCAACTCTCTACTTTGACAGCTTATACATATAATTTATGAGGGTTTTTTTAAAACTTAATTTATTGAAAGACAAATAAAGCAAATGCATTATAACAACAACCTCTCAGGAAGCTCAGATCTTTCCTCTATAATATTAGCATTGTTAAGGAGGAAGGGAAGTATCTGGATGAAAAATTGGCCTTTTCCACAAAAAACAATTCTGATAAACACTATATAGGTATTGGATTTTCTAAATACTTGTTCACATAGAAACATTTACTGAGGAAAAGATTTCAGTAAAAGGGCCCCATTAGGACCTTACTCAGCTATGGAATAGGGTGGGTGGCTAAGGGAGGGGGAAAGGAAGAGTCTGAAAAGCAAAAGGAAACTCGAGGGACTTTCAGCATGGCTAAGATCGGGTAGGATAGATGCCCTCCCTAGTGGATTTAGCATTTTACTATAGAGGAGAGGAAATCTGTCTTCTAAGGGTACAATGCAGGGACAGAGAAAGAAGCAGTTCTAGGACATACTTGGGTAACATAGAAAGGGAAAGCATTGTGGATTAATTTGGTTACAAAAGAATGAAAAATAACCCCCAAACCCCCAGACTGTGTCTCTTCTGTAACTCGTCTCTTGTCCTGAAATGTTTAGTAGCACACAGATGAAATAATTTGGAAACAACTGGGAAATACTTGGTCGCTTGCAAGGTTAGAAAAATTGCCCAAAGCCCTGAATGTCACTTTCATGTTGTGCTGTTGAGGGAGGTGTTAATAAGTCACTTTTCCAGCAGTTTACCTTTCTCTCAGGCCTAAAGGGTAACTATATTATATAGCCTACTGCTGCCTCTGTAGAAATCCCGTAATAGCCAGATTTTCTCTAAGTAATCTTACATTCAAAGGGAAGTCTGGGGGATAGGAACCGTCTGTTTCCTCTTATTTGTTTGCAGAGGTGTTGTTGGACATAGGAATATTGTCACATGTAGGCAAAGTTAAACTGGGCACTGGACAGGTTAATCTATGGAGACCTGGCAGTCATAAACTTTTCCTACAACTTTCCCAAAAGACAGGGAAGCAGCACTCAACAGCTGAGAACAAAATTCAGTCATTTAACTCATCATCAAATACTTACCTTATTCTCTGACTTCATTCTTGTCAGTCTCTATTTGGACCTCACCTTTCCTTCCCCAGCTATTTCTAGCTTTCAGTCCCATCATTCTAATTATTGCAATGCTTTGTTCTACTAGTTCCTCCTTCCAGCAGCACAGTTTTCTAATGCCTTTATCCAACCACCTTTA
Organism: Neodrepanis coruscans; assembly: GCA_013400695.1. Lineage (NCBI taxonomy): Eukaryota > Metazoa > Chordata > Aves > Passeriformes > Philepittidae > Neodrepanis > Neodrepanis coruscans. Next base: position 16,448 of record VYZS01017153.1, read on the forward strand.
ATATCCTCTTGTCAATTCATAAGTTTCTAAACAGAAATTCAGTTATCAGCTTGTCCATTCTTGCGAGTATATACCAATTCTTGCTCCATTTCACTAGCACTCATTTCTTTACTTAGGCAATCTCCATTTAAGTCTTCCCCACACCACAAAAACCAGGACCATTTTTCTTATCTAACACCACTTCTCCTGCAGAAATTGATAAACTCTCTGTTGCATTTATACAAAATTTCTGAAGAGTTTAGCAACCAGCTCTAGGTAGCATCAACACACAGTAGATACATATTGCAGGTTTTTAAAACTGCAACGTACAGACGAATGTGAGTTGATAGTGACAGAACCAAATGAATCATCTAGCTGAATAAGGCACGCCTGCTTTGAAGCACCAAATGTAGAGACACTTTCCAAGCAAAACTTATCTGAGTTGTATTAGCAGAGACTGGCACCATTTTTCCCGCACTCCTGTCCCTCAACCTAAAAATTTTAAAATATATACTTTTGGCAACTTCAGGTAAACTTCAATGTCGGACAGAGGCTTCCATCAAAATTTCAGTTCCAGTAGCTGAAGAGTTGCAAAACTCTATGTACTAGAAAAAGTAGCAAGGAAGTGATGTCAAGAGTTTCAGGTATTGAAGGAGCATCCCTGAAGAGTAACTGCTATTCCAGGCTGCTTAATCTTATAAAACAGGAAAATATGGACACCCCTCTCAATATCTGTAAATTTTTACACTAACTCATGCAGTATCACAGAAAGCATCATGCAAGTCTCTACGATTCCAATCAGTCTGGCAATCTGTTTAGTTTGTTTTCGACTAAAATCTGTGCTGTGAGACTGTGAGGTCAAGTGCTGGTCCATACAACTCTGTTTTTTACTATGTTAAAAAAAACAAGTAGAATGCTCGCTAAAAGCTTTGTTAGAAATGAGGAAGGTGATGCTTCTTCATATTCTAAAAAATGTTTACTGATCTGCTGGTTTACTGATCTTGCATTTTGGCAAATACATTTTGTGTTGCAGTGTGTTTTAATTATATTTTTGCTGTATTTAACCTGTCACTTGTACTTCTCTCTACTTGTAAACACCAGATGCAATTTCATGTTGTATGTTATTTTGATTGATCCTAGATGATGAATCATTTGTGGTATGGTAAGTGTTTTTTCTCCTTTATTTTGTTTAGGGATGAGTTTATCACTCTAAGGCAGATGAAACAATTCAGGAGAAAGAGGTTAAGAGTGAGTTTGAAAACAGAACTGGTTAAAAGGTTAGCATTCCCTATCCTTCCCATCTCCCAGGGAGGCTAGGCAGGAAACAGTGCAAAGGATTAGTATATTGCCGATGGAGGCAGCTTGGCAGTTGTAGAGCTCCTTTAGTATCAAGCATTTCTCAAAGCTCTCCTCTCAGCCATTTTGTCTCAGTAAGGGCCCCATCTTCTGGTTCCAGATCATTGATTTGCCTGATCTCACTCGTTTTCTGCTTCCCCAGTCACACATGAACTTGGCAGATCCCAGCAGCGACAGTAACCAAGGTTTCCCATTTTCCATTACCCATTTCCCATGAGTATTAAACCAAAACTTACATTCTAAGGTTTAAAGGCCATTATTTTTGAGAACTGTAGCTCAGCTCTTTCAGCCCATCTGTTAATCTTCCAAACTATGAGCTAAATTAAAATAATTCTCAGGCTTTGAAGGGCTTCACAACAGTCATCCACTGCCAAGGCTGATCACCACTGACCACTGAGTACTTGGTCTCCCTGTGCAGAGGATGGGAAGGATCAGGCATTGAAGATCAGTGCTCTTAGAAGCTGTCAAGAAGGAAGGGTCTGTAAGGTATTGTGCAGAAATGTCAAGGACAGCAGATCTACAGTGATTATCATAACAACAGACTCTGTTATCCAATTATCCTTCAGCTCAAAGGGGAATTAATTCTTCAAATTTTTAAGGTTTCTCTACAGGCAGAACAAAACATTAATTATATCTGTCTGGACTCTCACACAATGAGCCACATTGCCTCAGATTAATGACAAAATACCATTAAGTTGCCAATTAGATGCAAATATTTTTATATAGTTACTATGACCCTCTTCAGACAATCCTGTCAGATGCCAGTGCCTAACTCCACAATAACCATGAATCCCAAAGAGAAAATCCAAGAACGATATCTCTCCTCCAACCATTCTCTCTCAGTAGGGTTCTAATGAACCTGAAGCCCTGTCCAGCTGCTTTTCCCAGCCTGGCTTAGCTCACAGGTTCAGGCTCAAGGCTCTGCTGGTGTTTCTTTCCTGAATGCCTTCACAAGTGCCCTGCTAACATGGATCACCCTTTGGCCTTTTTGTCAACCTGATGATTAATGAGGGTCCAACAAGGCAGAACTGAGGGAATCCATCTCTTTCTAACTCTTTTCCAGTTGTGTTCTCTATGAATTACAGGCTGCTGTTGTCTTTCCACATCAGCTAGAAGAAAGTATTTCAACTAGTATTCTGCATCCCCTACTGCACTTCAGAAAATTGAGTCCCAGATAAAAGGGAGGGTGGTGAGAAAAGGGCTTTTGTGCATGAAATGAAACTTCTGTAGAAAAACTAGGTTGCGCAAGTTTTGAAGAAAAGAAAAAAAATCCCCCCCTAGAGCCCACTAAACAGCCAATCCTTCGTTTTCTAAAGGTAACAAGTTTGCTCTTTCCTGAGGGATGCTTTTTCTACGCTAGATACTCAGTAATGCTTGTGTGCTAGCAATGGCATCCAAACACACTTTCTAAGGCACCAGGATAAACTCTTTTCATGGCTGTAGCAGCATAGTTGTTTAATGGATTCTCTTTAGATACTCAAAAGAGCAGGCATCTGCTGCATGTTAAAAACGGCCTACAGATTCCGGGGATGAACAGAGAAGGACAAGTCCCAGGGAAGATTCTCAAAGAGAAATCTGTCACAGACTCATGGGTGTGGTTGTCACTGTGTCTTACCATTTTCAGGTGGAAGACATTTCCTCCCTAGGCAATGAAAGGCCCAGAAACAGAAGTGGTCATACTGCTGATGCTTTGCTACATGTAGCTGTAGATGTCATTTACAGTTTTTATGTCAAATGAATCTGCAGTAGCAAATAAGAATTTCAGATAGTGACAGACATAGTCTGTAAACAACTTGTCTAATAAATCACAGCAGAAATTATGCTCTCTGGAGGTGCAACTATGGCTCCATTAAGGGATCTTGCCTCATGCAACTCTTTGAAGGAACCTTTTCGTTGCCGGAAATTTTTCTCACTAGAAACTCTGTTCAGAGTCAAAGGAATGTTTCTTTGAATTTCCACAAAAGATCAAGAAATCCTTGTTGTCTTTCAGCAGCACAGTGTGAGTAATTTTATCCCTGTTTATTCTCTATTATTCTCTATTATTTTCTATTGCATGGGTGAGGTAGAGAGGTGCACTGATTTCTTTGGAGTTCTTGAAATTCTTCCCAAAGCTCCAAGAAAAACACTGAACAGGAATGTCAGCCTATTATTACTTTGTATATTGAAACATCATACAGTTTATCAATGAATGAAGACATACATGTATTTATAAAACGTATATAAAGACCTTTGAATTTCTGTTCCCAAATCCATTGTTTTTGTTCTCCCTATTTAATTACTATGAGTTTCTATTCAGGACTGCTGGAGCAGGAAGCTTAGAAAATTCAGGATCTAGTTGCATTTTGCAAACAAAGTAGGTGTGGGGAAAAAAAACAAACCAAAACGAACTTCCTCCAAAAAAAAAAACATATTAAGCTTAAGAATGTTTTATAAATTTTCTTTCTTTTTTTTATTCTCAGAAAATATTCTTCTTCTTAAGGCACATAAATGAGCCCCAAATATGGGTGGGTTTCTCGTAACTCCCACAAGCTGCCACACCAGCAGTAGAAGAGGAAGACCTTCACACAGCCCTGTACACTTGCTTTGTGCAGTAAAGCTACATCTTCCCTATTGTCGTGGTTTTACCAC
>VYZS01017155.1:4400-15369 GCA_013400695.1 Neodrepanis coruscans
TCATTCACAGGAGATGTCACAGAAACAGAAAGAATAAATTGAAGGTTTTCTATAAAAGAACAGAATAAGCATATCTTGCTCATGAATCGTGGAGATTTGTCATTCTTAACACAAACATTTGAGAAGCAGCCACCGAAGCCTGGAAAATATTATAAAAGAGCTAATATTAAGATAAAAAAGAAATGTCTAACTAAAACATTCTGTGGTCAATGGTTTAAAATATAGTTTACTATTTAAATGCTACTGTCACTTGAATCCATATATTTTAAAACTAAAGACATCTACTGGTGACTAGTTCCCCTTTTGGAAGATCTTGCTAAATTTTTCATGTCAAACATTGGCGTCAAAGGTTAAGAAAACACTCCGTGAACTGAGTAAACTATGTATTTAAGTATTCTTCCTCAAATTATTAATTTATGTTCACGTTTAAAACAGCTAGTTCTTTCCAATCTTTGGTTCACACTTTGGCAAAAATACCACAGAATAACACAGAGACAGAGTCAAATGAAGTTTAATGGTGGATAAAAGAATCCAAATGATTCAAATATCCATAAAGGGAAAAAATCCAAGTATTATTAAATTCAAAAGATAAAGCAACATCCCGGATACATCACAACAACCTGAGATTTATAGCTCTGAGTGTTCATCATTTACTTTGACTTGCTTTTTGCATAGAATTGTGTCTACATCATACAAAGTTGGAGACAAATATATGATTACACATTCATTGGGACTGGGAAAAAAGGTGTTATACAACATGGAAAATAACTGGACCCTTTTTTTTGGCAACATACAACTGAACTGAAGAGCAATGTTTCTTTCTTGCATTGGTTAAATTCACTTCCTTTCTATATTGTTTCAAATTTCTTTGCCTCTTCACTGTGAGATTCAGCTGGAATGGAAGTACCAAAGGATTGAACTGTTCTCACCTCCTTTCATTGTGACTCTGTTGTCATGGAAATTAAGTAAGCTTTAAATTTTTGAAAATTTGGAGGCTGATTTAAAATCATATCTCCTTGCAACTTAACTGCTTCTGGCAGTGACAGAAAAGTAATCCAGCAACTGTTCTGGCATCTCAGTCAAGGTTACACAAGCTGGATGCCAAGCTATAAAAGAAATTATCAGACCTGTCAGTAAAAGTTACACTACATAAGGACATGTTCCCCTGGAGCTTAGCTTTAACCACTGTCAAGCTCAACACTGTCTACTGGTGTTTCTAGAGACACACATTTACAAATATGACCTGTTTTCACCTGGCAGAGGAGCTGTGCCACCTGGATGATGCCTTTGCAGGATCCCTTTCACAGGAGATTGGAAGAATTCAGGATAGTGTCCTGAGTATAATGTTCGCCAGTTAGTCCTGGTTGACAAACAATTGCTTGAGCAGCTGCTTTAGAAGTAATTTTTTACTTAAAATATCCCTCATAAGGACTCGATCACAAATACATAGCCCTGAAATCGGAAGGGTATCTGATATCATCCCTGGTACTTAAGTAAGTAATTTTTCCAAAACAGGAGTTTAAAGAAAGCTGGGTTCGGCCTCATGGTTCACATTCACTGCTTTTAGCTAAGCTATTGCCTCTCACCTTGAACTGATGTTACATATCACCCATCACTATCCGTCAGAAGTTATATCAGTATTTATAGCACCTGTTGCATCTCCTGGATGAAAAATCTCAATGTTTACTTTTAAAATGTAAACCCTTCTGCACTCGTAGCATTCAGTGGCCTGTTTATCAGTTTGTTCTTAAGTGCCCTGGAGATGCATTCAGAATAAATTAAGTAAGCAGGACAATTTACAGCAGAGAAGCTATAGCCAAAGTCATTTGGAGGTTTCACTTTTCTGGCTGTTTCTGTCAGGGTTCCTTCCTGCAGTGATAACATTTTGTTGTGATTTTCCACTTAGATCTTGTGCAGAGGGAACAGGTATAATTTTGGGAACAGACCTTTTCTGCTGAGATTAAAGGTTTCAGAATTTCTCCATTTAGGCGACTAGAAAAAGACAGAGGACCAAAAGAGTGGTGTGGCCATTACTGATCATATTCTCTCCAGCTGTATTCAGACTATACTATGCACAGTACATGATGCAAATTAAGAAATCATTCTAATTGTCATTGAAGACACTTGAGATATCTGATTGCCATCTCTAGAAAGCAAAGGTGCAAAGAAGAAATGTCTAGGGTGTGGTGCTCCATGACCTGCAGAAAATTTCTAGGTGAGCTTGAAAGAATCAATTTCCTTACTGCTTGAAATGCCACTGAAACAATCTGCTTCAAATAAAGCCAACATGCTTTTCTGATGTTTTGACCTCAGAATGTATTGCACAGTTCTGAATGTAAATATCTAGCATTTTGGATGTGCTATTAAACAAATTGCAGACTGACTTGGCCTGCTTCTGATCATTGCCACAATGTTTGTGACCTGATCACAAAACAGTGCAGCAGACAATTATTACAACCTTTAACATCAGTCGATTAACTACTTACTGATGATTTGAAAGTCATAATCATTATTATCTGATAACAGTTCTCATATCTGATTTATGTTACTCTTAAAAATGGGTGAAACATTTACTTACTTTTGTGTCATAGGTAGTAGAACAAATATTATATTTTAGCATGCAAAATAAGTTGCGAGGCCTCTTATTTATTGAAGAATAAAACACATCAGGAGAACACAAAAATCCTATTAACAATGACTTTCACAGCATATCCACATAAAGATCTATTGCATTTGAGTTTCTTAACAAATGTTGATATTTGAAGGAAACCCATGGATGCAGAACCTGCCATCTCTGCTCTATAGTCTGTCTGCTAAGGCAGCATGTTTTGTGGCTCCCAGAGAGATTGAAATAGAAAGCTGACCAACAGTAAGTGAAAAATTTTAACTATGAATCACTCCTGATATTAATTGTACATTGTCCACTCTGGGTGTAGTGGCTTCTTGGGTGTGTCAGCAGGTGGTAACATTAATACGGAATCTCTCTCTCAGCTTGTTATATGGAGAGAAGAAAGAAAAAGACCTTAGAAGATGTACTCTACCTCAGCAAAGAGTACCCTACTCCACACCTGGACTAATAAATACTGAGTCATGGGGGCTGCCTGCCATGGCAGCTGTAAACACAGTCCTTCCCATGTGGGGCAGAAAACCATGGAACAGGAAGGTTCTGTTTCCACTGTGTCCTTTGTGCCTCTCCTCTAGTTAAGCAGGAACAGAACCTCTGAAATTGCCAATCCAGTGCCTACTGAAAGAATAGCATTCACTAAAAATGGGAAGGCAAAAATGTTTTCCTTTGATTTACTTACTATCCATGCTCTACCCTTCCTCTGCACTGTTCATACATACTCACCACATAAAAAACCCACATCTAGAGCAAGTTCCTTTCTGTTGTTCATATGTGTGACTACAGACTTGATCAACCAAAAGAACGAACAGGTGGGACACAGCCAGGATCTCATTCATTAAATTCACACAGTTTTTATTCATTGGCTCCACTGACCCTTTGCTTGGAATAGTTTTGCAAAGTCCTTGTACCTTTGTGACTACGTTGCTATGGGATTTTAAGGCTGCTTAGAAGTGGGATACTCACAAGTGAAAAGCAACCTGTTTTCTGTCTGTCTCTTTATCATATCCAGAACAGGAAATGGTGATGAACTTCCACACTTGCACATTCTCTTCCATCAGAGCTGGAATCATCAGGGAACAGTCGCACATTGTAAATGTTTTCCATCAGTAGGCATCTATGACTACAATTATTCATTCTAGACCGTGGATTTATGATAAGGTATTATAATACAGACTGTGACTGAAATTTGATTTTGCTGTTGCAGAAAGAGAGGGAAAAATGGATTTTCTAAGGCAGGCTGATAATTAAACTTGGGAGCACTGGCAGAACAGCTGAATGCAATGGATAAGTAGTTGATATCCTGCAATTATATAGTAGAGTATTAGTGATCTCAGAAACGGTTTGTTCTTCCATCAATGACTCCATCTGGATCATTGAATAAAAAAAGATATCTAATTTCATTATGAGTGTTGGGCACCATTGTATGATGTCTGCTTTTAGCTCTGTTAACAGCCTGCCTAATTTTCCTTAATTTCTCAAATGAAATATGGTTTCAAAGGAGCAGCCTTTTGACATTTGCATTAGCACATATAACATGCTTCAGAGCATGTGTGCTAACTTCACTACACAGAGAAACTCAGTGTGTCCAATATACAATATAGCAGTATAAAAGTATATTTGAAAAATAATGTACTGTAAAAAAAGAACAGTGTTGTTCCAGAGTCATTGTTAAACTATGTTTATGAACTGATATGGACTTTATTCACTGATATAAAAATATTTTTGTTCCATTAAAAAAGTTAATTAATTAACAATAGAATCTTCCTAGGAAAGCAAAAATTCCTGTAAAAGATTTTGAAAGAAAATTTTCACATTTCACAATTCAAAGCACATAAATATAATATGCAAATGTATTTGGTATGTGTAATATTGCTGTCCTTTTCATGCACAGAAAGCATCCATTTCCCTGTATGAAAAAATGGGAAGGTACTTTCTTGTTTTTAAACAATTGAGAGAAAGAGAGGAAAAAAGGATGAAAATGAGCCCGAATTTTATAAAACCTGACATATTAGCAAACTAGGACTTAGAATTTTTTTGTAACAGATTCCTAATTTGTTGATTTTACACTGTCTGACTAACTAGATCAAAAAACAGAGTCAAATGCCCAGAGCAATGTTTGTCAGCAGTTCTTTCATGTTTCAAAGCATCTGAATAGAGGAAGGCTAGTACTTTATTTCCAAACAGTTAGAGGAAGGCTCTTGTTGGCAGCCCGTTTCTGCAGAATGAATACATGCCATGAGTATAGACCATTTGTCTGCTGATTACAGCAGACCCCGGGGAGCTGATGTTAGCTCTCATTTTCACCTCTCTTTCTCACACAGTGTCTCCTTGCTGTGGCATTCTGCCTCCCCTCCTTGTTTTCATTCTTCACGGCTTTGATTTGATCTGACTTGGCAGTGGTATATTTAAGACTGTTTTCCAAATTAAAATCAGGCTGGGACATTCAAAATGTGTTGACTTGCCTTGAAGATTAACACAGAGAATAAAAAAAAAAAAAAAAAAAAAAAAAAAAAAAAAAAAGTGAAGCTGTTCTCATTTTGGATTCAGCACTGATCATAATGAATGTACTTGGTATTCATGTGAATCTCATGTGTTTTCCTAAGAGTGCTACTGTAATTTAACACTGGTACTAAAAATACGGGGGGTAGAGGGGCACTTAAAAGAAAATGTCAAGGAATAAATGAAAAGAATATACCTTGTGTCTCTGAAGGAACTCTAGTTTGCCTGTTGTTTTAATACATGATTTATAAGCTTTCTCTCCCACCCCCCACTTATTTCCATAGAATTTTTTCAGAGAAAAAGTGAGAAATATTCTTTTACTGTGCTAAATATGTAGACTTATGATTCAGTACTCCCAAGGGCACTGGTGATGTATGTGCTATCAAATTACATAGATTTTACACACCTATTTTCTCTGACATCCAATAAGAAATGTGTGCTTACTGCAGCAACCTTGCATTACTCATGCTACACTTTGGAGAGAAAGAACACACTGCACCAAGCACATCCAGCAGCCTGCCATCTCATTTTTTCCCCTTACAGTATTTTAAAGAGGAAAATATGTACAATACGCCAGTAAATAATTTTCTGCGATTTCTAATTAATTTTTAAAATAGAGTAAATAGCCGTATCTCATTGGCAACAGACTTCAGAACAACATATTAGTTTTGTACACTAAGCTAGTTGAGAATCGTTTCTTCAGATGTAAATTAGGCTGTTCTTCCACCTTTCTCTCTTTGCTTGGTATTCTCCTTTTTTCACCCTGATGTTCTTGTTTTTCATCAAATTGTTGTTGCTGGAGAAACACAATTAATAACAGCTATTAAGGTTTAAACATTGTAAAATCTAATTACATTCCCATGTTGCTCCTTCAGTCATTCCAGGGTCAAAGGTTACTCTTCAGTGATTCACAAACTTGCAACTTTCCTCATCTAAAGCTTTATCAGAGAACTCTATTTTTGTGGCTTAAAATCAAGAGTAGATTTAATTTCTCCAAGCAATGAGTGAGTAAGGAAGGGCCAGATATAAACAAGTTTCTGTGCTGACAGCAGTATTTCAGCTTTCAGCTTTTTCAAATTTTCCTGTTTCCAGGAGAAGAGCTTAAAAATTAACCCCTATCTGCTGCTTCAATTATGCTAGAAAAGCATGCAGGGGGCCTGATATCATGTAAGATTTATGGAACCTAATCTATTCTGTTAAAGAAAGTTCCTAATTCCTTCCCTACTCAGGAAGGAAAAACTGCTGGACATCTTGGAAACTCCCTAATAGATAATCTGTCCACTTCAGTAAAGGGTTAAACTGTCACAGCAGATCTCTTTCTAACACTCTCTAGAAACATGTCTCTCCACTGATTTGTACAGAATTCTTGTTAGGAAAGCAGCCTCATTAGGGACTTACGTAGGGCCTGTATGCATGAGGTTGAAATATTGAATTCTACATGTGTGATCAAAGTAGAGAAAATAAATTGTTGAGTATTTAATTAATTATTAATATAGGCATGACAAGAGATGAAACATCATGTTATGTTATGCATTCTGCTATGCAAAACTCATATTGGTTTTGGCCAAATAAGCCATTTACATTGCATGGAGGAACAGTCACGAGAATTACCTTTGTTATGTATTTTATGCTCATAAACAAATACTTTAGATAATTTTCTTTTTTTTTTTTTCTTTTCTTTACATGGAAATCTGCTATAAAATGCAACATAATTACAGCCAATTTGCTTGTGGTGACTTGGGGAATAGGTCTTGATTTAGAACAAATTATTTTTTCAGCACTATTTTACAAGACCAAACTGTATTTTAGCAGCCACTGAAGTTGAAGGCAGGTTGATATATTTTTCCTAGTAGACACCTAACAAAAAGGTGTGAGGAAAGGTGAAATGGTTGAAAGTGAAATAGACCCCTACATAATGAAAAAGGGATAGAGCAATATGTTACCCTCTCAGTAGTTCCCTTTGACTTAGAGGAAGCTGAAATGATAGGACTAAGGTAGTGAAAGTGTTGCATAAAACCCGGCTTCACATATTTTTTGTTCAGACTGGAAGGTTCGGTGTCGTGGTTTTACCAGAAATTTAGCGTTTTTGGACAAGAGATTTCCAAGAGAAGACACAGACACACCTCAAAATGAAGAAAACACACAAATATCAGAGTTTATTCTACACACACAGAAAAACTAACAATAAAGTGCAAAAAACAGACAAATTAAGCCTTCACAGTGCCCGTCTTGGGATGAGGACACTCCAGGGTAGTGCTAGTCTCTTTCTGGGCTCCTGGAGAGATGCCGGGGTGATTAGAGAAAAAGCCCACGGCCGCTCTGAGGACTCCCCAGCAGCGCGAGCTTCTGCCCGGCTTTTACTGAAGAAAAACACTCAAGAAAGTTAGAAACCGCGAGCCCCCCCCTCCCTCCCCTTCCCAATAGCCCCAGGAAGGGATTTAGTGCTGATGGAAGAGATGTGGTCTTTGGAACCCGGGCAATAGCTGCAGATAATCACCAGACCACCTGCCTCCCGGGGAAAGGAAAGAAAGAAAAAAAAAATCACAAAGGAAAAAAAAAACCAACAACCCCCGTCCCCTGAGGAGGAAATCTGCCTCCCAGGAATTCATGAGAAAGAATGTGATTCCAAGAAAGAGAAAAGTCCACCCCTCCAAAAAGAAAGAAAAAAAAGAAAAGAAAGAAAACTAATCACGAAAAAACATGATCAAAAAAAAGGAAACCTCTCCTCCCCAGAGGCAATACCCACCAGACTGCCACAGCGGAATTGCTGACCCGTTCTCCACGTGGACGCTAGTCCCGGTGACGACGAGGAGCGATGTTGCCACTGCTACGTCCAGAGCTGAAGAGAACAAGATGGCGGCCTTCCTCCCCTTTTATAGGAAGGTCCCGATCTGCGCATGCGCAGATGGGTCCCCCGGGCTGGCCCTCATGTCATTGGTCAGCACCCCCGGGGGCCCACCCCGTGTCTGCAGTGGCTCACAGGAAAACACCGTGGCCAGCCGGAAGCTACGCGCGTGCCAGGACAGCATATCCGGTAATGGCGGCCGCTGCCAGCGCCACGTGCTAGCTGGGTCCGGNACTAATTGGGGGGGAAAGAAAATAGGGAGAGCAACTTATAACTTAAACTGTAAACAGTAACCGGTTATGCGGGAGTGATGTCACCCTGAGGCACGCAGCAGGTCTCTCCATCCTTTCTCATTATCCACCAGGTACATCCAGGACCTTGGGCAAAGACAATCCCACGAATGGGCTTGTCTCTGTTTGGGGGAGGGTTCACCCCTCCTTAGTCAACCTGGTATCCTGCAGCTCCCCACGGGTCACCATATTGATGGCGGCCTTAGCTTGGACGCCCGCTTGGCACAGCGCCCTGCAGCCCAGAGCTCCTGGGCTCAAGCGATCCGCTGGTCTCAGCCTCCCCAGCAGCTGGGACTACAGGCGCACACCACCGCGCCCGGCGGGGAATGGGGGAGGGAAATGGTTTTATTTTCTAACCCACAACATTCAGCGACAGCTGTTGTAGCAATACAGGAGCTGAGTGAGCAGAGATCATTGTGCATGGAAGAAAACAGGACTGCTGACAAAGGCCTCCTTACCCTATGCTGAAGTCTTGCAAATATTCATGATCTGAATATATTTAGCTGTCATTACTTTGTCTATTTTGAAATCAAATTACTTTTCTGCTATGACTATTGCACTATTAAATGGAATACTCCTTTGCAGATTATACTATAAATGCTATTCTTTAATATATACATAGATATGTGTCATGAAAAGAATGTCAGCTGAAGTATTAATAGTAGAAGAGACAAAATGAAAATTAATTGCTCCTTCATAATCTTTTTTTTTTTTTTTTTTTTTTACCTCCGCTGAGGCTGTAATCTTATTGGTATTTCCCCTAAGCTGTTACCATTAAAAGTGTTATTCTCCTTTCTATATCCTCCACATTCCCTTGTCAGATTATTTTCTGTATTGTGTTTTTTTGTAGACGTATGTGATAAGCATGAGTGTTTTTAGGCAGCAAAAAGGGACTAGGCAAGTGCTGAAGCTGGCACTGCCAAGGACAGAAATGTCCCTGGAAGCACAATTGGACAACACAAAATTGCAGGGAGGCAACTTATGTTCTATTTTCAGACAATAAATGGCCTCTTCACATACAAAGTGTTATCAGCACAGTGTTTTTCTTGCCTTTGTTGTGGAAAATATTCCTGCATCACTTACTATATTTATGAGATCTGTGGTAATTTTCAAAGATAATTTTTACTGAGGAATTATAACTTGTTAAATCGCACTAGCTTGAACACCTTATATAAAGTTATAATAAAACTACTTTGTCCTACATTACTCTTGCAAATTAGCCTGAAAACATTCTTTCAGATGCAGGAAGTTGGTCACAGAAGATAGTATCCACATAGTTACTCAAAATTAAATAACCTCTAAAGAAATAACCTCTAAAAGAACAGAGGAAAAGATTAAGATACAGAGGATGACATTAAAAATGTCAAGATGTACTGGAAATTTTCAGTCTCAGTAGGATATATATTTGATTTAATGAAATTAGAATGAGAAAAGAGAAAACTATTCTAAAAGTAAATCAATAAGTGAATAATTTGCTAATTAAAGTGATACTTGACCCTGCAGACACATATTGATATGCTCAACTTCTTATTTATGATTTGGAATCTGAGTAGGAATATGCTTAATTTGGACTGGGAGATGAATTATGTAGGAGTGTAACAAAATTAGGAGAAACTAATGATTCATTTTATGGTCCTGAAAAACTTTAGTTCCATTGTCCAGTTCCCCTAAGTCTCCATATAAACATGCTCTTTGGTGGTGTAGGTGGCCCGTAAAGTCTCAGTCTAGTATTTGCTCAGCTTTAGGCCTGCCACCTGTTCTTTGGACTTCATCAGGTCTCTCTTATTTCCAAACATGTAAACATTTATTGATCAGAGCCTTATAAGAAGCAGCAATTTTTCTGGCAGTGCAGCCTGGTTAAATTTTAAAAATATAATTTGTAGTTTGAGCAACCAGCTGCCCATTCTGTTCTCCAGAACACAGTTGCAGTCAGTCTTGGCACCTTGGGCTGTGGTGTCTTGGCCTTTATTTGTCTGTCACCTTACAAAACAACAGTACTCTGTTGTAAACAGTACTGTGTTGAAATATATCTTTCTGGGCCAGAACATCTGCCTGAGCAGTATTTGTATCCTTAGCTGATGAAGTTTTGGAAACATCTCAGATAAAGAAAATATAATGTACATTATTGGTTTATAGGGAATAATTCTGTATTTCACATCCCTAGCCAACTTTTTCCTGAATATACTGTTTTGTAGACAGCTAAATCCAGCTGAAAACTCAACATAAGCTATATTTTGTTGTGGTGTGTGTTATTCCTTAGTTTTGACAAAAGAAAAAATTATCTCAGGGGTGTAGTTTTGTGGTGGTTTTACCACAAATTCAGTGATTTTGGAGCAGAGACTCTGAGAGAAGTCACAAACACACCCCAAAAATGAAGAGAACACACAAAAAATCACAGTTTATTTTGCGCAAACACCAAAACCCGACAAACAAAGTGCAAAACAGACAAATCAAATAAATAATTTTTTCCAGGGCCCTCGTTTGGGGTAAGGACGCTCTGGCGAATAGTGCTTGTCTCTCTCTCCCTCAGAGCCCAGCAAAGAGACTCCACGGTATTTAGAAGGGAGCGTGTGGTCTTGAGGGCCCCTTAGCCTTGAACCTCTGGCCGGTTTTGACTGAGGAGAACAACTTAAGAAGATTACAAAACCGCGCCCCTCCCCCCTTTCCTCCCTTTTAGCCCGAGGAGAGATTTAGTGCTGAAAATGAAAA
>VYZS01017155.1:15863-32035 GCA_013400695.1 Neodrepanis coruscans
AGCGCGGGACTGCGGACAGTCCCATCAGGGAGTAGCGGGGGAGGAACGGTTTTATCCTTCCCAACCTACAACAAGTTTTTTATATATAAATAAAAATAAATAAAGAAGTATAAATGAAAAAATATATATGCATATTAAAATATAAATATATACATATAACTAAGCATGAAATAAATAAAAAAAGGTAATTTTAAGACTGTTTCTAGACTGCCAGATACTAAAAATTGAAAGAATGCTTCCCCCTAACTCAATTTGCATCTGTAAATCTCTAGTCTTTAAAGCACATGATAGTTTAAGCTCTATCAGTCATGAACTGTTAACAGATTTATAAAGGAAGACAGAGCCACAGTTACAAGGAATTGCTGAGAACTTCACCGTTTTCCAGAGAAAATTGTTGACAAGCATGCTTTACTAGATATATTTAATATCGTATTCCAGCTCTACCAACAACCAACTAACAATCCTTGATAACTTTGGAATGACCTGTTTTAATCCATACTTCCTTTAGACTTCACCATAATACACACGAATAAGAGTATAAATACAAATTATGCTATGAAAATGGATTATTACTTTTAATACACTATTTAAAGTTATTTTAGTCTGTACAAAAGAGTAGATGTAGTCTTCATAAAAATAATGGGTTTCGAAAAAGAAAAATGTTCCTGATGAATACAGTTTCTAGTCCAGAAAATTTGGACCTACAGAAGAGACTCAGTCTTGAGCAAAGGCTTTGTCATGGTTCTCGAATTTCTAGGAAAGAAGTCTGTAATATTTACTATCTATTTTAATGATCCAAAAGCCTGTGCTGAATCAGACGTAGAAATGTTAAAGTAATTACTCTGGAAAGTCAGTTTAATGAATGTCCAATATGTGGAAGCATTATTTCTGTAATCTGTTCTATTCCCCAATTTATCATTTTTATTGTTCATTTACCTATGTTATACAGTTCTGGTATGAATTATATTCTCTAATATTCGTTTTTTTTCAATACGATTTGTTAGCTAGTGAAAAGATGCTTTTTAAAGAGAGACCCTCATACTTCAGAAAACTCTGAAATATAATTTAACTAAACATAAATCCATTCCTGTCTCATGTTTTTTGGAAGCATTCCCATGCTCCTTACTATAATTATCAGAAATATTTGTTTGAACATGACATTTAATCACTGCTATTTCTTTTTAACTTTCCCTTTGGCTGGAAAACATGGCAATGTTACTGTATTTGTTACTTCCAATATCCAGTCTCAGGCCTTGGTTCTGCAAAAATTGTCTGCATCCATAGATTTAGTCACACTAGTAATTTCTCAGCAATTTAGATGAAATGCAACATGAGTAATAATGTACACAAAAAAGATTGCTGACAACATCTAATCCCAATAAAATAGGTTTGTGTGATATAAATGTAGTATTCTTTTCTAAATTCAGGCATAAACCAACCTAGTTGATGGAGAAAATAAGCCTCATTAGTACTATAGAAAATAGCAAAGGAAACCCATCTCTCATTGTGCTATGATTCAGAAATTACACCTGGGAGAAAATCACTGTAAGGGCTTGTAGCAACTTAGAATTTTTGAGAATGGCTCTGAGTTTACATTTTTACATGATAATGTTCTCTCTACTGTTATAAAAAAATGCACCTAAGCAACCTTGAATTGAAATAATGAATTTATGTTAGACATCGTAATAACAACTAATATACTCCTTCATTTTTACGTTTTGTTTACCCAGCTAGTCAGTCTGAAACAGACTGATGAGTAAATGTCAAGAGGTATGTAGGCAAGGTGCAAATTTTAAGAAGACAGTACTGGAAAATAAAATTAAGTGAAATAGAATATTAGTGAAACAACTGCCAGGAGAAAATGAGGGGAAAAATAGATGAAGATGACAAATATTTTGATATCCACAGTGTTCCTTTGCTCTTGTGGAGTGACTGAAGCATGGCCAGACAGTGGCTTTAAAGCCAGTATAAAGGCTTTTTAGCAACTTGAATAACCTCTTCCTCCCAGAAGGACATCAGTACATGCTTAAAAGTATTCTGTATCCCAATGGTGTAACTCTCTCTCTGGGACAACTCCCCACATCTACAAAGAAAGGAGATTAATCAGCACACAATCAGAGAAGCAGAGACTGTCTGCAACATTCTTAGTGGGAAAGAGATTAGATCTTATTCCTATAAGTTAATACTGGAAGTTTTGAGGCTGAATTGAGGGCATCCAGAGTCGGTTCCTGCAGGCTCTGAGGCTGTGCAAGGAGGAAGGATTTAACACAATGAAGATTTAATAAATTAGGATTTAATACGATGAAGATTTAACACAATGAAGAGCATACAAGACACTTCATGAGACAGAGAGGAACAATTTTGTATGGATTTGTGCAATTGCTGACTTTAATATTTCTTGGAAAGATGAATTAACTTGAATCCAAACCCAGCCTTACTTTTACAAAAGGACATTAAACTCAGTGAAACTGTTGGTGTGAAAACCCAAGGCTAACCTTTCCCTGTTGTGCAGCTGTGGCAAGGTTCACATCCTGTTTATCTGTGAAAAATGTATGGCACCCTTATGTAACTCATGAGCGAAAGAAAGCAAAATTTAAACTTTTAAAACATTGATCTTTCTAGTAAATATTCTTCTGGGAACAAAAATTCACAATCCAGAAATTTGAAAGATTCATTCACATGGATATAAGAGAAATAAATGCTTAGCAGGAATTGGTTTCCAGTCCTTGCAGACTCCTGTAGAGCTAATAAGTCAAAAAATACCACTTGATCAGAAACACATGATAATCACATAATTATATTTTTGATACGTTGCATAGTGCTAATGTATAAAAATAAAAATGCATTTAGAGATTACGTTGTCCCTTATTGTATCAAATTAAATCGGATTTAATGTCTAGTTGTCTAGATCAGATCCATTTGTACAAGACTGTACAGTGTAGAGCTGGTTCAAATGAATGAATAGCTTTCTCATTACTTCACCCCATTCTGCTGTCTCTTTTCCTGTCCTTTGTAATGTAATGGAGGACAGCTGTGCCAGTGAAGTGAATATTAACTAACCTCAGTGCCTCAGCAGATTGCGACTTAATCCTTGCAAATACCACTAAAATCAAAATTTAATTACTGTCAGCATAGCTCCGTTAATGCCTAAAAAAATATTTAACAATTAGTGGTTGGTTTAATTAAGCAAACTGCCTTTCACAAAGGAACCTGAAAAGTTTTTTTCCCTGTATTTTATCCCTTGGACTAATTAGTCTGATGTAAGCTTACAGCACTTCATTTACTGTTACTGAGTCTGCAATGCTACTGATCTAGTTTCTGGAGCTTAACAGTCTTTAATGGAGGAGAAATTATTAAAAGAAAAAATAAAGGTTCATTGAGCACTACTACACACTAAAAAATAAAATAATGCTTTCTAGTAAAACAGGAAGCTTCATAGTTATTTACTCATATGAATTTAAATAGATAAATTTGTCTTAGCTATAATCACACATGGGTTCAGTATGTGCTGAATACCACACAACCTAAGGTACAAATATGCCTGTCAGAAAACAATGCCTTGCACATCGATAAAAAGATTATTATATCAAAGCTTAATGAAAAAATTTGGGCTTGAGAGGCTTGATTCAGGTATTTGTTTTGAAAATCAAAATCACGAAAAGTGAGAATTATGTTGTAAAAGGTGATTCACAACTGACTTTGACAATTAAGTCTTGTTATTTCAATTAACGTGACATTGCTTTGATCTTTGTTCTGTTTTGGTACAAAATCCGTTGCTTTTGTTTCTGTGGATTTTACTAAAGTTGCACTTCTGAATACCTGATTACAGATGGACTCTGTTTACTTTCTGAAAATATAAGCACTGCAAGAAATTCCTGTGAAATGTGATTTGAATTATAGTATTTCCATATGGTATCCTATAAAAAAGTACTGTTCAATAGTTGAAAGAGGAAGATACACCACTTCAATATTTGAAAAAATTTATTTGATGACGCTTTTCTCCATACGGTAGTGAGTAGCATAGATTGATTTAACAGTGGTGTAGATATTTGCCTGAGGATAGTTTAGTACAAACATATTCAATTTTTAAAGATAAACTGTTTCTATTCCTTACCTCTATAACTAATGGGTACAAAATTAATCCATACATTTATGAGGTGTGTAAATATGTTTTGAGGGAGTGAGCATGATCAGTTTAATAAGATGTGGTGAATTCCTTCCATAAGGACCATTGTCTACACAAATTTTTAAATCTTTTTCATCTTTAGAAGTTTTTACTACATACAACCCGAAGCAATATCTGGAAATTTATAGCAGTTAGTTTGGATCTACTGCCAAAACTTTAAAAAAATTATCATGTATATAGGAATGCAACACTCAAATTATTTAGAAAATAGGGACTGCAGGTTTGCTGCTGAACTAGTTAGATAGCAGTAAAACCTGTCTGAGAAAAGAGATTGCCTTAATCGAAGTATACAAAACCAAAATACAAAACTGATTAAGATAATTATAAATCAGAATGTTTTATCCCTTTCACATGTCTATTTGTCATTGGGGATTACAGGAACATGGTCTAGCTGTCTACTTTCTTTAAAAGATCGGTGTTGTGCAGTATAGCTGAATTATTTGGCTCAATCAAGTACTGGTATTTTGCTCCATACATATAGGTTTTTCCATTTTCAGAGATGCATAAGAAAACAGAAGTGTTGGAACAGATTCAATAGAAGAGTGGAATAGATCTTAAAGATCATCTATCTCCAAAGCCTCTGTCATAGGCAGGGATACCTTCCACTAGACCAGGTTGCTCAAAGCCTTGAACTCTTCCAGGGATGGAGCATCCTGAACTTCTCTGGACAACTTGTTCCAGTGCCTCACCACCCTCACAAAAAACAATTCCTTCTCTATATCTAGTCTGAACCTTCCCTCTTTCAGTTTCTTGCCCTATTACTGCACACCCTCATAAAAGGTCCTTCTCCATTTTTCTTTTAAGACTCCTTAAGGTTCTGGAAGGTCTCCCAGGAGCCTTCTCTTATCTTGTGGCTGAACAGCCTCCACTCTCAACCTGTCTTTGAGGGGATAGATGTTGCAGCACCGTGATCATCTTTGTTGCCCACCTCTGGACTCAAACAAACAGTTCATGTCCTTTTCATGTTGGGACCCCCAGAGCTGGAGGCAGTACTCTGGGTAGGTTCTCATGAGAATGACATAGCGTGGGAAAATTACTTCCTTCTACCTGATGACTGCAATTCTTTTTATACAGCCCAGGATACGACTGGCTTTCTGAGCTGCCAGCACACATTGCTGGGTCTTGAATACTAGCCCTATAAAGAGTGGTTGAGGGAGCTAGGGCTGTTTAACCTGGAGAAGAGGAGGCTTGGAGGAGACCTAACCACTCTCTACAACTGCTTGAAAGGAGGTTGTAGCCAGGTGGGGGTTGGTCTCTTTTCTCAGGCAACCAGTGACAGAAGAAGAGGACACAATCTCATGCTGTGCCAGGGGACATTTAGGCTGGACATTAGGAAAAGATTCTTCTCAGAAAAAGTGCTTGGGCATTGGAATGGGCTTCCTGTGGAGGTGGTGGAGTCACCATCCCTGGAAGTATTTTAAAAAACACTGGATGTGGCACTTTGTAATAGGTTGGACTTGATGATCTCAGAGGTCCTTTCCAATCTAGTTAATTCTGTGATTCTGTGTTATTCTGTCATGTTGAACTTCTCAGCCACTAACACCCCCAAGTCCTTCTTGGCAGAGCTGCTCTTAACCCATCTTCTCCTCAGTCTGAACTTGTGCTTGGGATTGCCCTGACATAGGTGCAGGTCCTTGTACTAGGTCTTGTTGAACTTCATGATGTTTACACTGGCCTTTGAAACTTTCAAGTGTCCACTCCCTCCAGTGTGTCAACAGCACCACACAACTTGGCATCACTGGCAAACTTGTTGAAGGGTTAGGCTCAAAGCCACTGATCCTGTCACCAACAAAGACATTCTAATATCAGTCCCTGAGGAACACCACTCATCACTTGTCTCCAGTATTACATCAAGAACTTTCTTAATGTGACCACTCAGCTAAATTCTAATCCACTGAGTGGTCCATCCATCAAATACAGAAATCTTCAGTTTAGAAACAAGGATGTCAAAGCAGCTGATTCAATAAAATCTGTGGTTTATGTCATAGATGAAATAAGAATTAAATAAATGAAAAATGTAATCTCTGAAAAAGAAGTATGCATAATTTGGTGCAATTCAAGATAATTTGTGACCTCTACTTCTAGGCTCATAGTGGATAGAGGATGGAGATTAAATTGCCATTCATAATACTGGAGAGATGGTTCATTCAAGTCATGGCTTCAATACTGAATTTTGGCTGAGAAAAGCAGAAAAGCACTTGATAACTGTATAAATGAAGGAGGGAAGAAACAAAATTACATTTCAAAGCTGAAAGCAGTGTAAAATTTTTTTCAACTATAATAAAAGAATGTGTTTTCAAATGTTTTGTGTGACATTTAGATGGACTTCAAATGTTTATGTAATTATGTAAATCATTTTTTGTGAAAAGCTGAAGAATTTCTTAATGGTATAATATACTTAAATGGTCTTTGAATTTTAGTGTACAAAAGCAACATATGTTAAAAATCACACAAAAGTTGATAAAATTTTGTTAATCTCAGATCCATTGCCACAACTCTTATAAGAGCTACTTTCCCTCGTTTTCACAAAATGATCATGATACAAGCCCTAGGTTTTACCTTCTACTAGGAAACACACTTGTAAATCCCAAGATTAGAGTTTAGAAGGAAGTTTTCTCGTGCTTTTCCATCTCTTGAATTATAACTATTTCAAAACTTAAAAAACTGTGGAAATTTCAAAGCTGAGGACAAATAAACTTGGTTAAAAGTGTGCATACATATATATTTACACATGCAAAATGCTTAAAGGTATGTATTCTGAATTCTGTAGCACTGATGGTACTCTTGTTGAGTTTAAAGGGAAGTGTTTGTGCATGTTGTAGGAAAAATAGTCACTTCCTTTTTATGCTTGCCAGAATATTTATTCAAAGTGTAGGTCTAGAAGCACAGCTTGTGTAAATTAACGTAACTGTATATACTCATTATACTAAAATATAATGCCATGAAACTCTACTACATTAACGTGCTAGAATACTGTCGTAAAGATGCCCATAAATGGCTTTTTCCAGACCTCCGTGGAAAGGATAGCACCTAGAAAAGTTGGAAAGCAGGAGAACTTCATAGGGCTAAACAGTATGTATATTAGGATCCATAAAGATGGAGCTGTGTAATGCTCATGAGGATGCTTTGAGAATGCAGTTGCATTGATATCTAGCATGTGTCTTTGATCCCTGGTCAAATGTTCAGACTTGTATTGCTCCAGTTTCTGCTGGGATTGATATGTATACATTCAGAGACTGTATATTTGCTACTATATTTTAACCTTCAAACCTTCTTGCGACACTATTACCTAAAGGGGGGAAGGAGAGCCATATAACACTTTAGATTTGAGTTTAAATAAATCCAGCCAAATAACCTCTCCCTATAACATTTCCCTTCTTCTACCTTGCACTTCTTTCCCAGATGAATTATTATCCTAGCTCTTGATAAACTTGAAATCTAGTGGAAAATTTGCTGCAACATAACAGCAGTTTTCTACTTTATATTTTTCAATTAATAATCAGCTCTAAATCCTACATTCATTTTCTGACAGGTATGAGATCTTCCACAAAAAAACCTTACTATAGGTCTTTAACAGACCTGAAATAAGATACATTGACAAAAATCATTTAATTTGATTCTGAGATAAATATTATTACAAATTAATGTTGTTAGTTTTAGTTCTACTTTTAATTGCAAGTTATTTTAGCTTCTCTGGCATTTTCCAGTTGACTAAGTGATTCTTTGGCTCACACATACATATATTAACACAAGCGCTTTAAGAAAACAACTCTGGATCTCTGCAAGATGGAAAATATATCTAAGTAATACTAATGAATAATATTCTGAAATCTTAATAAAGCAACCCATAAAGATCAATGATAGGTGTCATTTTTAGGCTATGCTTACACAAAGAAAGAGAACAAAGATGGCTAAAAATGTTGCAAAGCTAAAAACAAAAAAAGTCGACATATTTCAACTGTCTTACAGAAAGGTAGGTTGAAAAAAAGGTAGGTTGAAAAGTGAATGTTTATACATTCATTTTGTGTCTTTGTCTAATTATGCACTCTACAGATGTAATAGGAGGTTTTGATGACTTTTGCAAAACACTAAGTAGAATTAGGGAAGCTTCCAAACCTACTCAGCAAATTAATAGGTCTAGGAAATTCATAATGGAATTCACTTATATTTACTTGCTGTGATCAGTTTCTGTGAACATAGAAGGCTTTTGCAAATGGCACAAATCAGTTTAATATATTACAAAATTAGTTTAATGCTACAACAATAGTATTATAAATCAGAAACATTACAGTGGATGATATGGAAAGCTGTAGCTTTTCCCATCACAATTTGTATTTGCAAGACAGTCAAAATCACATTTTTCTCAATCTGACAGATTTGCAAAAGTCATTGTTCGTTAATCTTTGTTTTTTCTAGTGTCATTGTTATAAGTCAAAAAAAATTATTTCTTTTGTGTTGCATAACTGAATCATTATGGATCATTTCCTGCACATTTTTTTCTGTCATTCAGGAGAACTCTGATAAATTATATCAATAAAATGCTTACTTTAGCTGATATCATAATTCTAGCATCTATGACAATAATTTCCTTTACCCATTATTAGGTGCGTTATTAAGAAAATAGCGAGTAGAGTAGACATTTTATTACACATAAATTATTTTTACTTTTGGCATAGATCAAATTTTAAAAATGTGGACTATGTACAAATAATATAACGATCCTGTTGAAAAAACTTTTGAAGTGGATTTCTTGATAGCATCTGAAAACATAGGGAAAATTTAAGTGGCAAAATATGTTATTACACTGACGTTTAGAATATGTCATGTCCCATTACTATCAGAAGTTTCAGTGGTCATAATGTGGCATCTATGACACAATGTCATGTACCCTCAGCCAAAATGAACTTGAATCGGCTTAGAAAAATGCAGCTTCCTGGGAAGTATTTCTGAGAGAGAAAAGTTAAGAAAATTAACAGAAGTTACAACAGATTTAAAGCTTATTGTACCTAATTCTTTACCTCATAATAGAAATTATTCTAAAACATTCATCAGGCACATGATGGCATGAAAAGAGATGGAATGAATAATGCTGACCAATACAGCTGTCATGAAAAAAGCAGACTTTGGAAGGGGAGATTCTCTCTACCCTTTAAAAAGTATTTGACAGTCAGAGCCCCCAGGGAAATTGAAATCTTTTATTAACCCAACCAGTGTGGCAGCGTTTCATATACAAGAAACCTTGGCAGCGTTTCATATACAAGAAACCTTCCCCTCTCATATTCACCAATCTGAGGGTGTGTTCGATAGTCCCTTTAGAGAAGACTTGCACCAACAGACACAGGGTACCCTTCAGCAGATCTGCCCAAAATGTAATTCCAGCATCGATGAAACCTTTTTATAAGAATTTACTCTGAAACAGTTATGGAATAGCATCTTTTATTGAAACAAATTTACGACAATTCATGGGTTCATAGGTAATAAATCTATTACATGGGAATAAATCTACTACTAAAAACATAGCCAAAAACTGTGTAAGAAAAGACATAAACAGAACTCCTCAAAGCTAAACAGTCTATCAAGAATATTACTAAGAAAAAGCAAAAGGTTAGTTTTAAAGTGAGCAGTCAACATACACAAGTTACAGTCTATTTCACCCCAGAATCCCAGCCTGAGAGGGGAAAAGAGGAGTCGCTCGTCAGCCACTCCTGTAGTTTCGATGGAAAGGTTTCTTCTCCCCAGATATTTCTCAGTTTCTAACTCTTTATATACTATTTCTTTAGGGTTATGTTTAGAAGATTTGTGAGTTTTGTGTGACTTTAGTAAATATAAATGGGGATTGGTTAACAGGAGTTTATTGTTTCTCGATGTACGGCATAGGATCAAAAGGGTATCACAGTTCCATCCTGGAGCCTGTGTTTATTGAAGCATGGCTGAATATCTTCACATCCCCCAGGCTTCCAACACACTAAGTGCTTTATTAGTCTTTATGGAATTTTTGTGAGCAGTCAGCATGACTCTTCGCTATCCAGGAATGCCAGATAGGTCCTTTCTTCTATAACTCCTGCGTTACTTCAAATTCTGCTTTTATCTATTCTATATTTTATAAGAGCCAGTCCAACTTATGCTTGAAAGGGGACTGTATATTTAAAAAAAAAAAAAAATTGACAGATTCCATTGTGTGGTGGTTTTACCACGATTTCAGCGATTTTTGGAGTAGGGACTCTGAGAGAAGTCACAAACACACCCCAAAATGAAGAAAACACACAAATATCACAGTTTNCGGCAGCCATGGGACACCATGTGCTCTTTGCCGAAGGACCGGCGCCGCCTCTCTGCAGCTGCCACTGTCGCCGCCGTTGCCGCCGGGACCTTGGCTGCAGGTAAGGAGCCGGCCCTGCTGCCTCCGCCGCCGGCGCCGCCCCGCCACCGGCCCGCAATGGTCCCACGGTCGGTTCACATGCTCAGCAACATGGCAGCGTCCAGCCAGAATCGCGTTCCGGCGCCACTTCCACCAGCCGTGCTGAGTGGCGACTCCGGACGGCACGAGCGCCGCCCAGACCGGCAAGTCCACACCACGCCGCTGGGCGAAGCCGGGGCTGCACCGCGCCGGGACTCCACATCGGGCCGGAGCTGCAGGTAAGGAGCTGGCCCTGCCTCCGCCGCCGCTCCCACAGCACGCGCTCCCCGAGCGGACCGCGCCCGGGAGATGGAGGGGCGGTGGAGGCGGCGATCCTCTGGGCCCGCGCCAGTCGATTCATGGCTCGGACCACCGCTGCCGCCGGCTCGCCTGGCGCCACCTCTCGCAGCCCCGGCAGCTCCCGGCACATGCCCGTGCGAGCGCAGGGCAGCCCCTGGTGCTGGACCGCCGGCAGCTCCGTTCCCAACGTGGTCCCCATGGGCGCGACAGCCCTGGTGGGGAATGGGGGGGGGGACGGGTTTATTTCCCAATCTACAACACTTTGTTTTCTGAGCCTTTTTAATTCTCCTTTAAGCAGAGGTAGAGAAAGGGGAATGAGAATATTTCTGTATAATTAGAGTCATATGATGTCTATTTTCAGGAATTAACAAATCTCCAAGTATGCTTTCAAATATATATATAAAAAAACCCAACAGAATTCCATTGCGTAAAAAAAAGTATTTGAATTAAAAAATTCCTTTCTTTGGTGTTTTGAAAAATTTAGGATTATTGGAATACAGTAATACAAGGATCAGAGAAATAACATCTGGTATCATAATACTTTCCCCTCTATTTTTTCCCACTGTCCTTCTGTAAACCAGCCTTTTTATCCATCATATTTAGCGATGCTGTTTTTCCTTTAAAAATGGTTCTTTGTTTGTTCTTTCAAGACAAGGGTGAGAGCACAAACTTTACCAGCTAAACTAAGCTGTAGGTTTAGACCCAGATTGGAGTGCCAGTATTGATGTATTCCATTTTTTATTACTATGAAAGTGAATCAATAAATAATGCAGTGGAACATAGAGCTTTAAACATTGTGCATTCACAATGAAATCTCTCATTAAAGATGCTGTAATTTTTAATTTTCATTCAGAAACTTCATTCCTGTCAGCCAAATGAAGTGTGATATCAAAAAAGCATGTTGCTGTGGTTTAGATTATGGCATCTTGGATATGGTCAGTCTGTTTGTATAGCTACTATCAAATGTGATAATGTCATGAAACAGTTATATAGGAAAGGGCTGCCTTGAATGCGGAAGACAATCCTTTCTATTTCCAAACCACAGGGACCAAGACATAAACAGAGAGATGGGGAAAAAAAAGGTGCAGAGACATGTGGAAAACTAGGCATTAAACATGCCTAGTAAAAGGGCAGAAAACATTTGAATAAAGTTTCAGAAGTTTCAGTCTCTGGGCAATGCAGTACAGTAACTTTTCTTCCACAAATTTCCTAAGCCTAAACCTTTCTAGGCTCAGGCCTTGAATGTGCTATACCATATTCTGACAGATTTCTCTGTCTTATTGACACTGGACAGGCTTTAATGAATGAAAAATTTTATGACACCAACAGACTGACACTGACAAGGCGTAGCATAATCTTTGTGATTATAAGACACAGATACAGACATCTGCCAATGAGGTCAAAGAAAAAGAAAAGAACACCTTGATATCAATGCTAAGAACATCATCCAGAGGGTAGACATGTATACTCTGTAAATGTCAAGCTATACTCATCACTGGAATGGATTCATGACTAGGGAATGAATTGAATGTGCAGTTGTTTTCCTTAACAGCAGAGGCAACAAGTAAACAAAAGTTACTATGAATATTATTAGCAAGTCATAACAATCATGAGGAATTTGGATTTGAATCACAAAGAACATGAATCTGATTTAAATTCAGTCCATATTTCATGTGAGAAGAACTGTTATTTTCTTGTATATTATTCTAACTGCCTCTTGTCAAGCTATTTTGTCAGGTTTTGCATTGGCTGCAGTTCGCTAAGGTCCAACCACTGTTGGGTATGGATATGCACCTTTCAGACAGCTGAAATCATGTAGGCAAGGAATCCAGTGGTCTGCTGCTGCCTTCCTGAAATGATCTAATGATTTAAGAATGTGCGTCTTGCTTGCTCCCTGCATTCAAAGGCTTTTCTTGGCCTGCTATTTAGATTATAAAAAACAAACAAAAAACAATAAACAAAAAAAAAACCCACAAAAGATCACCACTAAGAATGACCAGAATATCCAGAAAATGAAATGAGAAAATAGCATTTTACTAGGTCTCCAGAATAACCAAAACACCACCAGATAAAATTCCCATGTGAGGCAGAAAGTAGGTGAAGCACTGTGTTTCTAAGAAAGTTGGAGAAATCCCCAAAGTCTACACCAATTCTAATGAGAAAAGAGTCCAGCTGATCTGGAAGTCTTGATCAAATTCTGAGAGATTTGTCATGCTCTTGGGAATATCAATACACTATCTCTGTCCAAAATCAATTTGTGGTGCAAAAGAGCAAAAAACATATCCTCCTGGAAACAGCTCTGTATTGTGAAATGTGGCCTAGGTAGGGAGGACACAGAAGAAGAGAAAAAGAAAATTCTGGGTTTTTTTTCCATTTTTTTTTTGTTTGTTTTTTGGTTTTTGGTTTTTGGTTTTGGGGTTTTTTTTTGTTTTTGGTTTTGTTTTTGGTTTTGTTTTTTTCTGCCATAGAGAATGAGAAAAATCTGTATATACCTCCCAAAGACAGTAATTGGTGACGTTTCATTTTTAAATGCTTTAGGGATATGAGCAAATCTGTCCAGCCAGTGGCAAGTAAGTGCCAAAATGTCCTCAGAGTGACTTATCCACCCTCTAGTACCTTCAGGACTTCCAGTTGCAACATGGAAAGGGCGAGGTTCTTCTCTCCTATATATGTCAATCACATGCCTATTATGTTGATAACATAGAGCAACTAGATGGTTTTAGGTACTTAGGTTGAAGGATCTGGTTTTATAGCTGTACCACAAAACAACTGATTTTGTGCACTGGTTTTGTGCATAGATTCATCTCCATGCAACTTTCATAACCTGTCTTCAAAATATTATGGTAGCAGTTTACTGTGAGAAAGGAAAGTAATCATCTAATCGTTAACAGTATTTTCATTAAAAATACTTACGAAAAATTTGTAACTGTGTACTTTACACTTGAGATATCTTTTCACTGAAACAGTTGGACCCCCCAAAAATACACAGAATGAACATATGTTGTTCTTCTCCAGTTTCTGGGGTTTTATGGTAGGTATAACAACATATTTTTATTCTTTCATTCTCAACATACTCAAAACTTTTCTAATATTTTAGACCTTTGTGCTTCTGTTTGAATCTTTTGAATATGAGTAATCAGAACTCTTTACAACAGGACTACATTACTTTGTAGTAGTGTGTAGCTCTGTCTGCTTAAAACACCTCGCCTTCTAAATTAATTTTTTTTCACAGCTGCATGAACATAAGAATTCTTAGTCATCCCATGGTCAGTATGCTTATAGTTCATTGATCAAATAAAGTTGATCAGGACTTCAACAATATTGAAAAATCTTGGTTTTAATACATGAGTGTCTGTATTTTGTGCTCTGAAATTCTGATCTCTTTTCTATTTTTTGTCTGCAAGTTTACCCTGTACTTCTCATATTTTCCTCAGAAATAGTAGCACTAGGTTACCACATGTCTGCACTTTTCATCCTGTGATCCCTGGACAGTTTTTTGGTTTTTAAGTTTAATATTTGTTGAGGGTTTCTGCAGGATAGTATAGCAAAGCGCCTGGTAGAAATGCTGCTCCCTGGCTGCTTGAGCAAGGGAGGTGTGACCAAATGCTAGGTCTGCCCTGCCACTGGAGCCAGGTGTGTAGGGACTCTCTACTCCCATAGATCTGGACATGAGAAAAACCTGTAAAATGTTGCTTTCATACAGGAATGAGTCTTCAGGTGCCATGTGCACGTTTTTTTGAACGCTTCCAGGTGACTTTGCTCCATGATTTACAACCACTTTAGTGAGAAGATTTTCCTAATATATGATCTAAACCACCCCTGCAGCAACTTGGGGCCATTTCCTCTTATCCTGTCATTTCTTGCCAGGGAGAAGAAGTCTATTCGTACCTCATTACAACCTCCTTTCAAGTAGTTGTAGAGAGCAAAAAGATCTCCCCTGAGCCTCCTTTTCTCCATGCTAAACAACCCCAACTCCCTTAGCCTCTCCTTATAAGACTTGTGCTGCACTCTTGACCAGGTTTGTTGTCCTTCTCTGGAATATCAAATGGACAGACCTGTGGTCATTAAACATCCTCTGGATAGGACTACAGCGTCTGGAGAGGAAGGCCATTGTGCAAACAAGGTTTCTTGTTCACTGCCCCCATTTCCTATGTCACCAGTCCTTTATTTTGCTGCCAATAATGTGACAGACAAGATGCATCATCTATTTCACCTACAGACGTTTGAAATCTATTCAGTATGAAATAACCATACAAAGCAGAATATTCAGAAGAGTTTAAAGAAAATTTCAAGCCACCAGGCAGATAATTCTCCCCTAAGTATATGCTGTTAAGATTTTCTTTCTAGTTCCTTCCCCCCTCATCATTCCCATCTTAATAGCTGTTATCCCCATATTATATGGTGATTTACTCTAGGACACTGTTGGAAACACTTTACATAAAATAGATTAAGTCCACTGTATTAACCTTGTCAAAGAAGTCTGTTAATTTATATAAAAAAATATTAAATCAGTCTCACACAATCTACCTCTGATATAACTACATTGTATTTTATTATTTTCATTTGCTTTCCTAGCCTTGACTCCACTTTTCTATAGAAATCTTTTGAGGTTTTGCACAGTAGTGAGTAAAAGCTTCTACAATACAAAGAACACTGTTCTTGTCCACATATCACCTTCACCACTGTGAGTTAGAATATAGTTACTATTCTGCCCCTTCTAGATTTTACTAGCATATTACATTTATAGGTATGCCAAAGTTTTTGCAATTTTTACTAATACTTTGAATATTTTACAGCAACTCCTCTCCCCCACCCTCACCCCTTCCCCAATGCTTCTTCACGATGCACTTTAAGTTGAGCCTGCACGTTAGAGGTTGCAAAACCCTCATTCACATTTTCTGCACTGATTTCTCCTACAAAATCCATCATATACCAACTGGAAGTGCCTGTTGTTTAGCAAGAAGCACACAGTGCTGTAAGATATTCTCTTAGCCAGAATGAATCATCAGAAAAAAAGATGGAATCTGTCAAAATTTATTTTCCATATTTTCACAAAAAATCAAAGCCAAGCTTTTGCAAGACTGAATTCTCAGCAAGTCTCACAAGCCTAAAACCAGCAATAGCTAACTGTACAGCACTGATTATGCATTTAACAGTTAAAACATTTCTGTCTAGAACAATCTCTTTTAGACATCTGTGGAATACCAAGTTTTGCCCTCCTACTTACCCCATAAACACAATGTGAAACCTTGGGCCAGTTTTACTAAAAGGTTACAATACCCACTTCAC